>MQTX01000432.1:15591-64387 GCA_009735665.1 Angiostrongylus cantonensis | reverse complement strand
GTCGGGAAATCAATATGATGAACGACTTATCTCCAGAGCTGAGCAGAAGGAAACGAGCGGCTTGGAGAGCTTTCAAGAGCATCGAGGATGTAGTGAAGAGAACAAAGAACACCCGACTCCGTGCCCACCTTTTCGACTCAACGGTTCTTGCTGCCCTAACGTATGCTTCAGAAACCTGGTCGCTACGTAAGCAGGATGAAAGATCACTTAGTATTATTGAATGCGCAGTCGAAAGGACGATGCTAGGAGTATATCGTTTCACATAAGTAAGGGATGGGATCCGAAACTCCGACCTACGTCAACGATCAAAAATCAAAGATGCCGTTCTATACACCAAACAGTCGAAGGTAAGATGGGTCGGACACGTAATGCGTATGAATGATAACCGATGGACAAGAGCTGTTAGTGACTGGATTCCTCAGGATGTCGAATGTACTGCAGGAAGACCACCGACGCGATGGTCAGAGTTCTTCACGAAAAGCCTGGAAGAAAGATATGATGCTCGACGGATCCCTAAAGCGAGCAGAACCCACGGGTTACTCTTGCACGCGACAGGGAAAAATGGAGGATTTACTGGCGCTCGCTCGAGTCACTCGACGATCAACGGGACTACAGGTGATACAGGTGATAATCCTCGCCGCGTGCGTTTCATGAGATCAAATATGCCTGAACTCATGCAATCCCCGTCTCTCCCCTTAGGACAGACCACACAGTTTTCTGAGCTGCTCAAACGATCATAGGAACGGTTGCGAACTAACTGACGGCGTAGGGTATTGGGTGGGATGTCAATAATCGTTACATAATTTTCAAGGCCACTTTTTTAAAAAAGCATCTCTTAATGGCGTAACTTACTTCATTTGATATAAAGGGTAGCTTAAAAGGAATCTTTCGTTCGAAACATTATTTTGGGAGACCACCCTACGCTTTTGTCTAACCCGAATGGCTCCTACTTGGTAGCCATTGGAAATGGCCATTTTTAGCGCCAGGCTTTGCGATTCCTTCCTTTCCTCCTCCCCTGTGCGCACAAGCCGTACGGTACAAGTTTTTGATAAGTGCTTTTTTCATGTGTGAAGAAGAGGCAGTCCACTGGTATATTTTTACTACTTGGCTTACGACGCCATTTTATTATATAACCACTTTCTGAGAGCTTTATTTGGATGTTTAAGAATGGAAGCTAGTTCTCGGTTGTTTTTCCCGTGTAAATTTTATGTACTCTGACTTTCGGTTTAATAGTTCATAGCAGTCATCCATCTGTTCTGTGAAACAGACGATGAAGCAGTCGTCTATGTATCGACAATAGAGTATTCGGTGATCGAGAACTGGAGCTTCCACCTTAGACATGAAAGCGATGGAAAGGCTTGGTGCTAAACGCTGTCTCATGGCCAACCCTGAAATTTGTTCAAAATGCTTTCCAGACCATCTGAAGATTGAACAACTAAGACACTGTTTTAAGAGAGTCATTAGTTGCGGAATCGACAAGCCGTACATTTTTATTTTCTTTTCGTGCTCTACGAGCAACTCGAGAATGGCTTGCATTGCAGAGTCTGTGATGTTGTGATTAAGTGATTAAGTATGCGGAGAATTTTGTCCAAAAATGAACGAAATATAAGGTCAATATCACTATTTAGTAGCTCTTGTTTAAAGAAAGTTCGGGGAAACGGTATTGGTGGTAGTTCACCCCTTAGTACTACTTTACCCAACCTTTCTAGCCTAACCCTGTAACGTAACTGATCTTGAAGTTTATGCAGACCACAAGGGATCTTGCGCAGGATTGGTTTAGAAATGGGTTGACTAGGCGCGAAACTCGAACCCAATTCCAACAATGAGTGCGCATTTTCCGGAAGCGTTATGCTTCCTAGCACAGTAACACTGGATGTTCTTGGTGCGCGGTCTATTTCAGGATTTTTACTTGCAACTTGATCAGCAGTGGTTTTTTTTATTTGACCTTTTTGAGAGGCGTGATAGATTTTCAAACTTTTTTTCCCTAAAAAAACAGCCTGTAAAAAAATAAAATCGAAAAATTATGATAGGTAGTAAAGAAAATAGCATTGTGATTTAGACTACAGCTTCAGTTTTAACTGGGATCATTGTCCATTTGGGCTCTCCAAATCAATCCCGTTGAGGGGTGATTGTTGATGGCACTGATCGGTAGAACTAGCTGAGAGACAGGCGAAACGAAGAACCCGCACGGTGCGGTGGTAAATTTGTTAGCCCCCGGAAATGGTTACAGCACGTTCGTTCCGCACCGCAAACACCTGTGGTCAGGAGTTTTGGCAAATATCTCAACGTCATTGTGGTTGAGTCACGCATAATAATGTGCCGTGAAAAATTGTAATAGGCAGTAAATAAAAAGTCAAATTTGAAAAAATGTAAAAGCAGGATTAATATGAAACAAATCAAAAAAATTTCGAATGTCGTCTATTTAGAGTTCGCTTCAATCCCGATGGTACGCCACGAGGTGTTCTGAAGAATGGAAATGAGAGCTATTGACCACAAACACAAGACACTGCTGCAACCACGACGATTATCGGCGATGCACGGCATAAAGGAAAAGAAACAACATGTTTATGCTTAAATGAAACAGCGAATAAGTGAAAAGATCGACATTTTCATATTATTGGTGGTAAATGTTTGGAAATATATAGAACTAGTGATTCATGGTTCTAAAGAAAAAACCTTTTCTTTCGGGATATCACCTTGAAAAAGTTCTCGCCTTTATTTCTTGTTGTGTCCCTCACATCATTCCTTAATACTCTTTGCTTTGTTCTCATTTTTCCCTCTTTTTCTGCATATTTTCTTCCTCTTCTCTTGTCCACGCATTTCATGGCACTGTTGTAGCGGTCTTAAATTATCGTAATTTTCGGTCATGGTCTTTATGAAAATATTCATTGCTCATCGATGGTATTGATTTTGTGCCCCACTCCCCATTGGGCACAAAGACTAAGGCTGCTGTCATTGTCATTGTAACTTCCAAACATGTCAGACCCATTCCTGAAATGTGATGTGGACGATAGTATTGTTTCAACAGACACTGAAAAAGTCCTGCATTGATTCTTCTGCTGTCAAAACGTCCTTAATCAATTCACATACAATACTATTTCACACCACCATCGGTGAAGAAAACCTAGCGAGACTTTTAAATTGCGAGATGCAAGACGTTTATTTATTAACTACTCACCATATTATTTTGAAACTGTGAACAGGAATTTCATCATACAATGGGCATCCGGAAATGATAGACGAATTGGAATTAATCCGAATATTCTACGAGAATAATATCCTTGCATTCCGTGATGATAGTTTTCGCTTTTTAAGCGAAGTCGCGAAACCTATACGGCTATATCCGATGTCGTAAATGTTACAGAACTGACGAATGAACGGATCGCCGAGAACCCAAGTTGGCTCGAAGCCGGCTTTTTCGTGGGGAAAGATGTCTAGCAAACACTTGTCTCCTCTGCCTAAATTTAAAGAGAAATTTTTACCCTAAACTACAGAAACTTAGGCATAAAGTAGTTTTAAAATAGTAAGAAGGCACAACATATCTGCAGTGGATTAGGAAACAAGCGTAGTGCAGTAAAACGTACCCTAATAATGTAGTTAATATATTGGACTGAATAGATGTTCCTGCCGAATGTAATGTCAATAGGACCTGGTGTAGCATTACAAGGAATTAAGCATGATTCCTCAGCAGTGCTATACTAAATAAAAATAAAAAAATTCACCAGATCTTGGCATTAAACTTCAAATGAAAAAGATTTAAAGATTTATACTGAAGCCCCAGCAGCTTTAGCAAGGCGATCCGCAACCATTTTTGGTTGACCGATGAATGTAGTACCGGTGTCGGAAATAAAAGATAGAAGGATAAAGCTCTCGGCATTGATCAATCCTTGAGGGATGCGCCATTCCTTCGACTTCATTAGGTATCGTTGGAGGTGATTGAATGCATATCTGGCCTTTACAATGACTCGCGGTGGCCTGCCGATGTATCGAGCCAGTGCTGCTATCCTCCCAGACAAGTCTGGTACCAATTTGCTGACCCCAGAGGGATGGAAGGCTTGGTGGGCCTTGGGCGCATTTCACGTGCGTGCCGCAGTGGCGCCTCCAACGACTGCGCCACACGCGCCCTGTCAGAAATAGCTTCGTAAACCTTTGGGTGACAATATCCTGCCATTTCAAATCCGGAATTCTGAAGTTTTTAGACAATACGACTTCAGGGATGGAAGGCTTGGTGGGCCTTGGGCGCATTTCACGTGCGTGCCGCAGTGGCGCCTCCAACGACTGCGCCACACGCGCCCTGTCAGAAATAGCTTCGTAAACCTTTGGGTGACACTATCCTGCCATTTCAAATCCGGAATTCTGAAACACTAAAGTTTTTAGACAATACGACTTCTAAGATCATGTACGTGTTTAACGACAACTAATCTGGAACTGATAAAAGGTGACAGATAACAGAGGTTAGTAGACGATCACTGGTCCACAATTCGTGGTGTCAATTGCACCGTACGTGAACAAGCCTCCAGGTGTTCTTTCAGGGGTTCCTCGTTGTTCCACCCCCAAACAGTGAACAGTGGTTGATCGAGCAAGTCTTGGAAGATTTTGATAAGTAGTGGAATTAATATTATTTTAAAAAATTCTGATATATGCTTCACATATCTAGATTTTTTATTGATCTTACTTTGGTAGATGGCACTGATGAGTGGTGGCTTGACATGCCCTGCGACAATAGAACTGAAAGCCAGACCTGAGATTTCATCAGTTGGATCCTTTGCCACCGTTGTCACTAGCACTCATTGGCTTTCACCAACTTCGCTGAAATCTCCAGAGATATTCGTGGCTATGCCAAAAGTGGTGTCCGGAACTGCTAGCTGCTGCTCCGTACTTCCCTCAACTAAAACAACAGAATAGTTTGGAGCAAAAACGAAAAAAAACTTTGACCAATCAACAGCATTTCTACCAAACTTAGTGACATCAGTTCCAAAAAATCCTTCGGCGGCTCCGGGTCCGTAATGGATTTTCTAGCCCAATTTACTCTTGATAAAAGTACTCGATGATGATGGTGCAAACCTTCTTTTCAGATCGCATGAGAAACTAAATGTGGGCATTAATTTTCCGATCTACATTACTTTTATGGAAACTTTCACTTCCAATGGCATACGTAAGCAAAATTGGTATATTTGACAAACTTACTCTCAACGTCTATATGTGTCCGATAACAACGACAGATTCACAGTTCTTCCCAGTGAGGATCTCGGAGAAACATTCAAAACACTTTTTTACATTCAGAAAACAATTAATGAAACCTATACAAGGAAGAATTTGAATACAAATTCTCGTCTTATTTAGGAATGCTTGGAAGCGAAGAAGTCTCAACGTCTATATGTGTCCGATAACAACGACAGATTCACAGTTCTTCCCAGTGAGGATCTCGGAGAAACATAAACATAAACAGAAACAGAAACAGAAACAGAAACCGCAAATGATCTCATCAAAAGCCCTTTTCTTCCAGTGAACAACACCTGGTTCAGACTAACGCTGAAAAGGTATCTGACAGATTGTAAAGATCTATACATAAAATGTCCTTTCTTTAACTTTGTAAAAGGTTTTGTATCATCGGTATTTCGATCACTTGCAAGGAATTCCGGGAAACCAAAGATTGACTGATCCCGTGTCAATCATGACAGCGAACTCCTGATCGGCTATTGTGATGTTACCGACAAACTCATAGTCGCCGTAGAGGAATGTCTTAAAGATAGTCCATTCACGTCGATGATAATGGTGAGAAATGACAGCTTATTTCGGATCCCAAATGGGAACAGCAAGGAGAACGATAAGGTGCATCTTGAACAAAAGAGTTTTTTGTACTTACAGTACATTTATTAGAGTGGCAACTTATGCGGGCAGGTTTACAGTAATCGGCTTACGCGTATTGTGCTTTGATGTTAGCCAGATTGTCAGAAGTCACTAAGCTGTTTTAAATTAAACCCTTATCGCTAGCCTCTTTTGTAGGCACTCAGCTGGCATTATTCAACGGTCTGCTAGGTAATATGTTCGCGACCAAAAGTATTCTCTTATCTGAATTTCGTTCTGCCCGTTTGCAAGTGGAAGCAACGGTTTGTCTGAAAACAACATTATTAACTGCTGGAACAAGTACAATTTGTGAAAAAAAAATTACTAAAAAACTGCCGTCATTTTTTTTACCGTCTAGCTTTAGAAAGATGTACGTGAGCTTATACTGAGCCACTTAAATACTGATCCATCCTCACACCCATTTTTCTGGCCAGGGACCCTCTATCATCCACTTCGCTTTTGCAGTTGTCCTCCACAATGGTTGTCGGGTTCGTGCGTGTGATCCGATTACGCCTCAACGAAGTGTAACTTCTCATTAACACCATTAATCCCGATTCAGCATTATTTTTCCTGACATTCTAAAATTCCCGCACATCGCCAGGTCTCTATCACAAGCAACGGCAGATATAGAGGAAATTCTCCAAAACAAACCATGTTCTCTGTTTTCTAGTGGACGTTCAATGCCACTCTTTAATTTGCGTCCTAACAACCAGCTCATTTTTCTGTTCTGCTGGTTGAAAAGTTAGTGACTTTCTATCTTATCACCTGTGCATTTTAAAAATCAATGGCTAGCTAAGCTCTCTGTAACCTAATCACAGGTGGCTACATGAAACTGGAAGAGAACAGTGACTTCCACTACAGTAGTATCTGTTCTCACTAGGCATCAAGAAGGCGCCATTATCCACTTCTGTGCAGTTTACACATCACTTGCTTCCAGTACTACTTCGGGTCCATGCAAGGAAATACAACATTGTCCAATATGCTCAATTTAAATCTAATGTTTTGGGTGTATCTGGTAACTATGGCTTATGAATTTATTGCACCATGTTAACATTGAAACCTCTATTTGCTAGCTCTCAATTATATCTCTTAAAGCTTTAAACATTAAACTATGCTACGCCACCGTGGTACTTGGTGCATCGATAGAGAAAAGAACTCAAATGGGTTTTATTAACCTTGAGTGGGACGTTGATTTGTCCACAACATTGCCTCAATTCAATCAACATCGCAGCGACTCAATGCTGCCTATGCTGCATATTTCCTCATCTCAAACATAATTAACTCATCAAAGTTGGCTAAAAGTAATTCACAAAAAACTGTCAATTCCGTCGTGTTTAAAGGTTCAATCGTTGCAAGACATTACGCTGTCAGATCGCTTTTGCCTCGGTTTCTCAAGCAAAAAGTTTGGATCGCATTTCTATTAGTATCAAAGAGTTGCTCAAAAACAGAAGAAAACTGAAACCTGATTCCACTGCAACACGTTTAAAACGATCAGCTGTAGAAGGCTTTGTAGGAAGATCTACACTGGTACAGGCAGGAGGAACTACTGGAAGCAGCAGAGAAAAGAACCAGTCTCTAAAAATGTCGACCTGTGCGATTTCAATGTTCCACTGTCCTCTTTGATAAACGAGAACGGGATAACCAAAACATTCCGCAATGCTATGAAATTGATAAGAGATAAGAAAAACGCTGGACACCAATCTTTTCTAGACAGCAATCGCTTTGCTAAAACCCAAAATACCACCTGGAGGGCAACCACTGGGAATGCTTCCGTAGCAGGCTCGGCTTGTGACAGAAAGTATGAATAAAGGCACAGCACAAGGACTCGATGATATCACGGCCAATTTTTTAAGGGCTTGAAGCCACAATTTACATGTGCTTCTCGCAAACCATATGACAGCCTACCTTCAAAAGGAAAAGATTCCAGACCAGTGGACTATGTTGCGCACGTTCATCCTACCCAAAAAAGATGACCGAAGAAATCTTCGTAACTGTCATTCGAAATGCTTATTCAGTCTGCTCTACAAGGTCATCATGAAGCTTATCCTGCCGTGTATGTCAAGGACATTTGATGAAGCCTGTCGAGCAAGTAAGAATTCGACAGGGATTTTGCAGCGTGAGCAAAATGGAAACGGTATTCAGGGCCATCGAAGTTGCTCGAGAATACCACCTGCCACTAGCTTCACCTTTTGTCGATTATGAATAAGCGTTTGACAGTGTTGAAATGAATGCAATCCTGTCGGCGCTCGGCGACCAAACAGTGATCCGTCCTACATAAGAACTCTATGAGACTTATGGGAAACACATATAGCAGAACAGTAACTAATGTTTCAGCAGTATCGCCTTCTTCACAGCCTGGAAAAATACATTGATGTGCAATTATTGCGCCAAACACTTCAATAACACATAAAGAAAGATGAAGATCTATATGACAACCACATGGTCAACAGCTTCACTCTCAAAAAAAAATTCACTGCAGCTGCCCACATCAGGGTGTGTCTTGCTGGCGACCCCACGTGAACAACGCGTGGGCCAGTCCTACTCGTGGCATCACGATAATTAGCCTTTCTGTTCAGTATGACGTAGAACATTTGACCGTAACATCCTAACCCGCCATCTACTTAGACCTTTGATCTTCAATAATACTTTTTCCTTTTCCACCGAATAATTAAAGTATTCTAATATAAAATAGTCCAGGATCTGAGGATGGCGAAATCGCCGAAACGTCAGCCATCGACCATTGTTCTGCCGTCTGCTCCACACATGAGATAGAAATGCTTCTAGTTTTATAATGAATAGTTAGGGTACATAACATTCAAGTGAAAAAAAAACTAAAGGAAAACTGGCCTCCATTTCTGAACGTTCAGTTAACTTTTAAGAAAACGGCTACACCACGAAATCGCATCGAATGCCCAAACAAGACGAAAATACTGGTTCATTACCTCTCTTCTGATTCCTCACACCCAAAAAGAATACTTCTACTAAACATAATTCGTACAGCTACCAATGTGTGAACAGGAAGAGAGCAAAAGGAAGAACTGTTGAAATTGTTTGTAAATAGCCTATTTCAATGGGTACAAAACTGTAGCTCCTTGGGAAAAGTGTGTAAGGAATCTTAAGCCATATAACGAAAATTTTACAGATTCTTTTCTGCCCTTCATTTCCAAAGAAATAAGTGCATTTACAAAACGTTGCCTAAGAGGAGCCGGTAAAGAGAATGCAGTAAAAGAGTTTAAAATAACACCGAACACTCTAAGACGCTAGCAAGTTCGCAGCCGCCTGTACGACCTTTATCTACAAGTGAAAATTGCACAATATCCCTCAATAGCACACAAGTGATTGCATGAGCTCGGGTATGATTTATCTGATCTCTTGTAAAGCGTGCGGAGGCGAATACATTGGCGAAACGGATGATGACTCTGTGCCTCTACAAAAGAGCAACGCCAGTAAACTTGAATTCAAGCAAATTACTCCACTAGGAGCGTAAAGGGCATGGAAATAAAGGGGATAATTTTAAAGTAGAAACTGCCAACCTTGTACAGGAAACGAAAACCTCAGCGTGCAAAACTACCAAAGAATCCTGGATAAAAACCAAGAATCTGGAAATGAATCGCAGAGTGGAGTACGTCGTAACCACGAGTTGTATATAAGACTCAAATTTTACTGTAAGGCAGGCACATTACGCTCCCATATGAACTCCGAGCGGTTGGTCTGCACATTAAATACTCAGTGGAAGACTCATAGAAAGCGTGGAAGTAGTTGTTTTGTTTCCAATGCGGTTGAAATCTTGGCTAGGTAGATGGCAAGCAACTTGATCTCTCAAGGCTCTGAAGAAGACTGTTACGACGTCGTGTTTGCTCATCTTGAAAACAGTAGATTAAACTAGAAATAATAGCGAAGAAATAAGAGGGTAGCTTAATAGTAGTGAAGCTGTTGTCTACGAGTACGGTGCTAGTTCAACCCTGATGACAGCTCACCAAGCCTCTCATCGCTCTGTGGCTCTAACATTGGCGCCAAACTTGTGCGCTCAGCTCATCCCTCCAATTCACACGAAAGCACCTCAGCTCGTATATCCCTGCACTCAAGAGAGAATCGACTTGACAAGCATTCAACGAAATTTACAATGAAGACGAAAATCCTCAAGCACCAGCCGAAACTGCAGGCGACATATTCGAACGTCTTCACGGATAATGGTTGCGAAGGGACGAATCGAATGCGGTAAATGCTGGAATCCGGACAGTAGATGTGACGATTGGTTGTGTGAAATAAAATAAGAATGATAGCGTTAGATGTTGTGTTTTTGAGATTAGATGGAATTTACATCAACAATTGGCCCAATCGACTGAACACTTGATTGATTACAATCAATGGAACATGATGTTAGATCGCACACCACAAATGCAACAGGTGGCTGATCGCTGTTCTTGCTAATGCCCAATGCAGTTTGGTTCCTCGTATAACTACCGACGCCACCATCGACACATTGTCGCTTGCTTTTCCTTCTGCATGGTATTGTACCATCTACTTCCTTTTTTCTGATTCTATCTACCTTTTCTTCTAAGGAAAAGCAAATGAAAGGCCTAGCTTTTTATGAACTTTTTTGTGTCTATAACTCGACAACTATCGGTTTTTCTATATAGGAGGAAGGTAAGTTTCTTCGAAACTAGGCTTCTTCTATGATGGCAATCATCAGAAACGGCAGCTGTTCCTTCAATTAGCGGATCAACTGTACGAGAACAGGGTGATAACGCAAGTACAGATGAAAAATACGAATTATTTTACTTTTTAACAGTTGTGTGATTCAAGGAATGAGCGTGATGTCAAAATGCTCCAGGGAAGAGGGATTCACCCTCTGGAAGAATCACAAAAGCTGGAAAAGGCTTTCGCATTTACACTTGAAAGCTCGTGAGAAGCCCATCAAGATTAGGAACGCAGCGACACTCACTCGAAACATAGTCCTAAACTGGCACAAGCCCTATTCGATAGCCACAAACGGAGAACAATATATCTGTTGTGATAACACGGAATGCCGTAGTGGTCCTGTTTTCCAGGACTTATAGAAAAGCTAAGCATCTCTGGAGCTATAGCATTAGTAGTCGAAAAGATATTGTGTTGAAGCTTACCGGAATCATTGCAAAGACGAATCGTTCAAATAAGCGTGAAGAAGGCGAGTATAATCTACTGTAACTCTCACACTTTCACAAAATCAAAAATCACACTTTTAAAAAATTTTCCAACAAGGAGACTTTTTAACACTTTCACGACTATGTGCCCGCCGTACGTTTCAAACCGTAAATCTTGATATCAGTACGCATCTCACGTGCTTCCCATTGACACGCTGTCCAATGGGCCTCTCACACCAAAATAGCCGAGATCGTGAAAGAGTTGAACCTTTTGTATTGTAACAGCTACTTAGTGGGCAAGATTAGCCAAAACTACTTCCCTTTTCAACATTTCAACGTAGATACATTAGTTTTCAACCACGTAACACTTTCACGCCCCTTTATAGAGTCAATCGATGACTTGTCGAACACAAATTTTACACTGGAGCTGGTCAATGATTAGGTTTTCTCAAATAAGCTTGCAAGAAGCAGTTTCGGACTTTGGAATAGGCTCGAAAGATACGAAAAACATGACAGAGACGCAGAAACACAGTTTGACTTACATGATACTTGAATGGCCCGTCCTCACTGGTTGTGCGAGCCCCAGCAGCATAATCTTTATTTTTCGGGCATTTGTTGGGTAAGCCATTATGATTCCCTGGGGTCAGCCTGGCCAAAGTCTGCCCAGGTCTTCACCACCACAGGCAGCCTCAGCACTTGTGTATCAGAGGAAGATTTACCACCATGTGACCTTGATACCAGGACAATGGTGGATCCTGGTATTGGTTTGCCTTGGCTAAGCTTCCTGATGGAAACGCCATACTCCTTAGCTTAGGAGACCCTGCCAGGGAATGAATCCTCCACACTACATCGCAGTCCGACACCCAGGAACATCTCGCAGCCACGATAAGGCGGTAAACCGTGTGGAGGAACACAGTTCAACTACAACACAAAAGCCATGCAGAAAGCCAATAATATCGATCCTAGATACTGACCAATTTTTTCATCACACACAGTAGGCCTCCGACAACATAGGATCACGCACAGAAAAACATAGTTGATGTGCAAAAATTGGACGGATGTGGGAAAAATGTGAGGAAACCGAGCACTAGAACGACTCCCACTCATAACAGCACGGCTCTGAGGAAGGCGAAATCGCCGAAACGTCAGCTATCGACTAACAACACCAACAACATCGACAATGGAAACTTATACCAACCTCACATCAGCTCAACGAGACCAATTTTTAAGATCATTAAATAAATATATTAGAACTGCAGTTTCAAGAGAGCAGCGTGTCTCTCATAGTTGATGTGCAAAAATTGGACGGATGTGGGAAAAATGTGAGGAAACCGAGCACTAGAACGACTCCCACTCATAACAGCACGGCTCTGAGGAAGGCGAAATCGCCGAAACGTCAGCTATCGACTAACAACACCAACAACATCGACAATGGAAACTTATACCAACCTCACATCAGCTCAACGAGACCAATTTTTAAGATCATTAAATAAATATATTAGAACTGCGGTTGAAGAGAGCAGCGTGTCTCGCTTCTTGCACGGACCTACGCACCCCACATCTTGATTTCAATGCGCGATTCCGATTGTCTTCATGTTCCGTGCGATCCTGACTAGCACAACACGCGAAATTGGCTACACTCGTGAAAGTGGTAGAAGTAGTTCTGTGTTCTCTCATTTCCATCTGCTTTTCATGGATGACATTACTTTGCGTGAACGGGCTCACACAGCTGTTCTTCCGTTTTTATAGCTTTCATTGGATAATTAAAACAAGCGAGGCAGCTGCATACAAGTCAGAGATGGTCAATTAGGCCTCGGCTTTATTCGAGTGTTGTTTAATATTCGTCAACCTCCGTCAGTTTGTGTTTCACGTCTAATGTAAACTAACGGCATCTTCGTCATCATCATACGAGGAAAAACTGATGCAGATTGGTCCCACGTCATTTGCTATGCTTTCTTTTATTTCTTTCGATCTCTTCTTCCTCTTGCTCCCGACCATCGAAGCGAGAGTGTCTGATTCTGCACTGATTTGAGAAAGAAAAGTAAAATATCAATACATGCATTTCACTTGCTGTACTTTTTTTTGCATTTGTGCCTTATCCATTTCTAACACTTTCTTTTATCCAAGGTCTTATTACTGCGTCCATTGTGTTTCTATATAAAGGCAAAAGGACCGTTAATTATTATTGGGTTTTTGAGAAGTCGCAGCAGCAGTTTGACGTCTTTCTAATCTTCCACATATTTCCATTCCGTCAACATTTCACTTTAATCTATGACGCCATCACAGTGTTGACTAATGACTTGGATTCAATGTTAATGCAGGTGGCAGTGGTTCTGTTGTTCTCGGAACTTCGACAGTTGAAACATAAGCAACTGTTTCATTTGAAGCCTTTGAAGTTGGTGAAGTACTTGTCTTCAAGAGATTAGTCATAGCTTGGAAAAAAGGAAAACCCCACGTGGGACATCACTTGGACTAACTTGTAGCACGTGAAGTAATTTTATCTGAGAATCTCTATCTACGAATCGAACATGAAAGGAGGCACGATAAGCCGATATTTGTGGTTAAGAAAAACTTGAACTTGTTTTTTCCACTTCTCCCTCACAACGACAATCAATCGGCGTAAAGGATTTATGCAGCCAATCAGTATGTTGATTGACTGATTATTCCAGTCGAGTGCCTACAGCAAGCTTACGTAGGCGTTCGCTCGATCTCATTTCTCTCTCTACTCCTTTCTTAGTGTGATGTACTACGCTGCATCAGCATCTTGTTGTTCATGGGTTCAATTTATGGCTAGCTGACAGCGTTTCCTTCTACAACAATGAGAAGCTGCGGTTTTATCGATAGCGTGGAGTATCAAGCTTTCGTCTCTTGTTACTAGTTCGTTTGGAAACTCCTTACTCTACGGGATCAGCAAGAACAAATTAGTTCGTCATTACTCTGTAGTGTTTGACCGTATGTTATGTGGCTGTCCTTCCGTTGTAGAATAGTGTCCTTGTAAAGACGTTGTGGAGCATATACCTGCGTTCATTCGCAACTATATAGACCGGTTTCCGTTTTCTCATGAAATAGTCGACTAGTGGAGATAGTCTTTGGTGCTGCTGCTCATAAATTGATCGTAATTGCCTCCTAAAACTCTAGAATGGTCTTAAGGAAGTAACCGTTTGAAGAGATCTTTCCAAATTATAAAAACCATAGAATTCGCCGAAATATCAAATGCTTTAAAACAAAGGTATGTTTGCAATAACATTTAATCAGCAGCCAGCAAATGTTGGAAAAAACCCATTAGAATATACAGAATTGGTGAATGACGGCCTTGTATTTTGATGAGACGAAAATATGATGACCCAGAAAATTTCTTATATCGAAAGAGGTAGCTGTACTATGTTAGGAGCGACGTGACATTCGTTGAAAGCGTCAAAATAATCGTTAACAGATCTCGGTGATGCATTCCTAGATGCCTAAAGGGTCCAGCCTCTCTTATCGCACGGACCCTACCATTACTTCTGTTCGATTACTTACACATCAAGCGACATCCGTGAATGAAGTCGGCTTCTTGTATGGGTTTTACTGGAGCTTCATGGGAAGTCGTCTTCTCTCCTCACTGGTTTGTTGAGTACTGGCCGAACAGTTTTCCCCGCACTTCGAGAGAGCCCTACTAGAGCGTTACCATTTTTTCACTGCAAGGACTTGTTGAGCTTCGTGGATAAGACGAATAATTGCTTAATCGAAGCAAAGATTTTTTTTTTAGAACGGCAACGATTTTTTTCTATCGTTGTCGACTTCTCAATCAAAGACGTATGGGGGCCTATAATAAAGGTTGTCCAAAAGAAATAGGAAAATTTGATCACGTAAGGAAGTTTGCGTCTGAATTAGTGGCAATCTGACCATGTTCAATGATGCTGAGATGTTTGCAAAACTCCGGACCGCAGGTGTCTGTAGTGCGATACGAACGTGCTATTCTTCCTGGAGAGTAACGCGTTCACCACCACACCATGCGGATTCTTCGTTTCGCCTGTCTCTCAGCTAGTTCTATCGATCACTTGCCATCAGCAATTATCCGTCAACACGATTGATCTGGGGAGCCTAAATCGGCATGTTAAGCCGAAGCTGTAGTTATAATCACAAGATATAACGGACGATATAAAAAAAACCCCTCAGCGTATCACAAAATAAGCGTAATACAACGAAACCTACACTAACAATGTAATTAATATACTAGGCGGAATACGAGTTGTCGCCGATTGTAATGTTAAAGGGGTCTGATGTCGCATCACAGGGAATTATGTGCAATTCTTCAGCGGCGCTGTACTAAATGGAGCAAAAATCGCTTACCAAACTAATGTTTTAAGGAGTTATGCCTCCTAACACGGTTAGCCTTGAATTTTCTTGTACATTATTTACACTACAGTGACCTGTTTGGTGTTCGTTAGCGGTATTTCTGTGCGCTCTTGAAGCCGTGTTATGCGATTTACTCAAAAGGTCTTCGAATTTTCTTTGCAACGTTATTTTAACGTTAGACCTAATAGAGTTGCAAATCAACACTGACCCACCCACTATTCTCCTTCAGAGGCGGTCCTCCAAATGCTGAGCACAATAGCTTTCCTTCGTCTCGCACTTCTTCCACTAGGCGAACATCTGGTTTTGTCGACTTCGTAGACAGGTGCGTAGTATTAGCAATTCGATGTCCAGTACTCAGGGACTGTCCTTTTGTAGTCCGCATACATCGTGTAGCCATCTTCGTTTGATGACGTTCGGGACGAATGGGTGTTTTAAACAGCGGCGAGGAAAGTGTATTGTCTGTCGAGCTAAGACGATCTTTTGTCTTACTGACAGTGCTTCTTTTACAAGTCGGAAGTGTCGTGCTGGTACGTCTCGTAACAAATCCCACTACCGACTTTCTATTAACCTTTGCATTGGTCAAGTACTTCTTCGTATTCTTGTTGAGCAAGCGCGAGGTGTTATTATCACTCTTTATTCACGAATAAGCTGACGCTTCGGGGAATTCGCCTTCCTCAGAGCCTGGAAAGGTCAAGTTGACAGCAATCTATTCGGCCAAATACCATAACCAAACAGAGAAAACACTAAACCAGGATTTCAATCACATAGGACACAGCTTTGCACACTCACCGCTTTCTATGAGGTTTCCACTGAGTATGTCGTGTGGAGACCAACCGCACAGAATTTACGAGGAAGTGTAATGTGCTCCTCCCATCAGAATAACATGCTTACATGCTTTTTTTTAAAGTTTTAAAATTAAAGCAAAATTTTTTTTAAGATCTATGCACTAATTCCAGCAGCTTTAGCCCAGAAGGTCGACGGTAGGCTTTAGTCCACCGAAAGACGAAGTTCCGGTATCGGAAATAAGTTCGTAAATCTGAGAATACCTATAGGACCCCAATCCAATGGCATTCACCTGCAAAAATCTGTATTACAGAGAAGTTACAAAAATTCCGATGACATTTGCGTGTTGCACTACAAATAGCCTTAAAAAGATAATAAGTAGCAGATGACAAAAGCTGGTACGCGATCACCGGTCTGCAGTTCACGGTGTCAACTGCTCCGTAAGTGAATAAATCACTAAATGCTCCCTCAAGGCTCCTCGGTGCTCCATCTAAACGGTGAAGAGCGGTTGATCAAGCAAGCAAAAGTTTTAATTAATAAGCAAAAGGAACATCGTTTATAAATTTTAACTTATTATTTACTGCTTATTCTTTTTAACGGTAGCGTATATTGCGAAATATAACTTTCAGTGATGCTGAGATATTTGCAAAACTCCGGACCGCAGGTGTCTAGCTGAAAGACAGACGGAACGAAGGACCTGCATGGTGTGGTGGTGAACGCTTTACTCTCCGGAAAGCACAATAGCGCGTTCGTTCCCCATCGCAG
The DNA here is from genome assembly GCA_009735665.1 of Angiostrongylus cantonensis. Classification (NCBI taxonomy): domain Eukaryota; kingdom Metazoa; phylum Nematoda; class Chromadorea; order Rhabditida; family Metastrongylidae; genus Angiostrongylus; species Angiostrongylus cantonensis. The sequence continues at coordinate 47,531 of MQTX01000432.1, read as the reverse complement.
ACACCTGCGGTCCGGAGTTTTGCAAATATCTCAGCATCATTGAAGCAATATTTCGCAATATACCCTGCCATTAAAAAGAGTAGGCACTAAGTAATAAGTTAAAAATCTGACTGTGTCTTTGCATTTTCCAATTTTTTTTCCTACCGCAATATTGTTAACCTAACGCAGAAACTAACAAAACAGCCATCCCTTGGGAAGTCGTGAAAGTGAGGCAGGCGGCGCTTTCAGCACTGCTTGCCATTATCCAAATTGTGTTAGCCAATTAAATTCGCGAAACTTGTTCAGTTCTATACATACGGCGACTGCGTTTGCTATCGCCAAAATAATGACGGTTTTACATTCGATTTTTCTGCTGGACTGCAAAAAATTTTGAATTTTACCAGGGTCCTTCTCAAAATTCAACGTCTCCTTCTTGAAAAAGGTTTTCACCACTGTGTTGATCCACTTCTTGTTATCGCTTCTGTTTCTGCATTAGTTTGTGTTGAATATAATTCATGGAGCGAATATTTTAACAAAAATGGGAAATAATTCTTTCTGTATGATTTCAAAGACTGACGTAAAGTTGCCGACATGGATCTCATCATCAACATTGAATTTGGCCCTGGGAACAGCTATTGAAGAAGGTGGTGCGAGGTTCGTTTCGGAAGTTTCATGACGGCGGTAAGAGACGTCAAGCTAAAGAGATCCAAGTATTTGTGAAAGATTAAACCGTAATGTGAGCAACAGTGTCACAATATTTCCCCTGAAGTGTAGAGCCAAAAATGATCTCGTAAATAAATGTTTCATACGTTGAATGTGACAAAAAACGGAACCCATACTACCGCTGAAAAGAGCATGTATAGTCGTTGAACACAGGCGAAGCACCGAATAAAGGCAAGAGGGCAAAGAATTCGGCGTTGATCAATGTCTTGGAAGCGCACCATGCATTTTTCTTCATCAAGCATCATAGAAGGGATTGAATGGATTCTTGGCCTATACAACGACTTCTGGTGTCTACCGACGTATCAAGTCAGTACCATACAAGTCTGGTAGAAATTTTACGGCCCGGGAGGGATAGAATGCTTTGCGAGCTTGAATCTACGTTACAAAGAGCCCTTTAATACCTCCTTTTGTTAAATCTGAATGAGTAATTGTGTCTCTTTGGTAAATAGAATTGTTAGACAGCACTTTTCTATCAATAAGGAAACTACGACAGTAGAAGAGTTGCCAGGCAATTAACAAAGTTCATAAAGAACTGCAACAGTTTTAGGAGTGATGAAACCTTCTGCGTTCCCTCATACATATTATTCCTTTCTTTTTACTGAGAAAATATTTTCATGGATTGGTAAACTACCACGAGGTTGAGACTCATGCTCGCTTAACAATCTGAGAAGGTATTGACTGTGACTACCGAGGTTAAATTACGGTCAGTTTGAAAAATAAGAAAGCATTCTCATATTTCAAACACCGGTTTTCAACATCTCGGTGTGAAATTTGTAGTTCATGGAGCAGTTGGTGTTACGCTTGTAGATTTCACTGCAACATTGATGATCCTCTTTATAGACTCATACTAGCTCGCTGGTTACTCGTTCAAAGGTGTTCTTAGGTACCGACTTTTCACATAAGGGGAATTAATATCTTCCAGCATGGTTACTGAAGATTAGACGAGGTTCTTCACCTATCAGTTTTATCAGAATGCTCATCTACGAGCAAACTATTACCAGGAACTATCACGAGTCAGAAGGAGACCTATGCGGCAAATCTTCGAACCCACAAATGCGCGCGACTTCTTGTAATGATTGTGATTAGGTAGCATCTTGGTGACACAAACTTGCACGATTATTCTTGAATAACGGGTCATCCGAACAACCAAATAAGAGTTTGATCCGACTATCGTGTCGATGGTCATTCTTTAACCGAACTGAAAAATATTGAACTTTAACTCAGTTAGGACAAAAACACCACTCATCTCCTTTATGATTAGGAAGAAGTTGCACGACAGAAGTCATTAATTTTATTAAAACCTTCTTCGGTTGGCTTAATATAACTATTTCTAGGGAAATCTCAATGTTCATGGCGTTAATTCTGCTCTGATTTCCAAAACAAGGAAAAAAAGCAGAATAAAGCAGAGGCAGTGAACGGCATGTGAACAAAGTATTTTCGTTAAAGCTAATCTTTCCAGCTAATCCCGCTTTCTATCCGTTCTTCGATTGGGCTGCTTTTCCAATAAGAAAATCATAGCGTGACCACTGTCAAGCCGGGAAATGTGTAGTCATGAATCATTTTCTTCACTTACCTGAATGCCTTTTTGGCTTCAACGTCATTTTTTTAACACTTTTTATTTTTCTACTACGCTTTCATTCGGCGCTGGTGTTGTAGGCTCGACTATAACTGTGTAAGCCGGCTTAATCACCAAGTGCATCAAAAGAGCAACCAGTAAAGTTTCTTACCGTCCCTATCGCTCCCCAAGCTGCGCAATAAGCTACTTTTCACTCGGTGGATATGAAGAAGCTGACTTTTATTCACATTTGTCTTTTTGTTATTATCGTTCTTTATCATCTAATACCATTTGCTATCATGTTTTATGCTTTGCCGGTGTTCACCACTTAAAAATTGACGGTCAGGTAAACAAAACTATTTAAAGCATGTCTTTTAGAAACGCTCGATTTAGAACAGAAAGTCTACATAAAGGTGAGTTTCGCCTTTACGTAGGCGAATTTCATTTCCACGTGGACGACTTTTACATCTGAGCAGACGAGTTTAACAGAACGACTCTAGTTCTGTTTCGTGGGCGAATTCGTCCATGTACTTTTGATTGGTGTCCAACGATCTGAATAGATAACAGATGTTATTAATGCTTAGTCGACGAATCGCTGCTGGACGGCATGAGGTTCTGGCAATCAGGCGTCTTACATATTGTCTCTGCCGTGAATTGAATTTCACGCCGCTCGGCCATCATTGGAGGTCGACCGACCGACCGACCGACCGACCCAATTCAACTACGTCCGTGAAATAGAATGCCGTTTTTAGCTTCATTTATTCTTCTTCTTAATTTAGAAGAGATCACATCTTATCATCTCCAGCTAAAAAAATATTTGCTGACTAAAGCGAAAAGAAAGCTTTTTCTTTCCGATGAACAGTCGTCAGAGTTCTGGCTTTTTCAACGTTTTTTAGTACTAGCAATATTAATAATGGATTAAATAAGATCAATCGTTGTTAGATTGTACAACCTATAAAAGATAAAAGAGAGCTCTTCAACCAACTTTTAAAATATAAAGGTTTTCTAGGTATTTTCACGTTTTTCTTCTCTAGTGTAGACTACTATATAATCGATTATGTGTAGTGTACCATAGCAAGTCTTCATTCCTTTCAGTGTTTTTCTAGCCACTCGGACTTCTATGTTATTCCGTGAACCTCACTCACATCAATCATTTACACATCAGATTTCCTCTCGTGCAAAAACAACTGAGTCAGTCTTTTCTAGGTTCCAGCTCTTACGAAAATGAGAATATTTTTCCTTAACGTCAACCACTCTTCCCAATCTATTATAACCTACTTACTTTATTTATTTACGCAAAATTGCATAATTTGCCCCATTGGTAGAGACGGTGACTGCATGAATTCGGGTACAGTCTATCTAATCTCTTATAAAGTGTGCGGAGACGAATACGTTGGCGAAACAGGTAGACCACTCTGCATCCATATAAAAGAACACCTAGTCGGCAAACGTAAACCAAACACTCCACTAGGCACGCATAGGACGCAGAGGCATAATGGAGAAGATTTTGAAGTAGGGGTTACAATCCTCACGCAATAATCGAGAACACAGGCGCGTAAAACTCTCGAGGCATTCTGGATTAATTCCAAGGATCCGAAAATGAACTGCAGGGAGGAATGCCTCATTATCACGTGTGATAACGCGTAGTACTTAAGACTGCTGTTTTGATGTGAGAGGCACATTACGCTTCCATGTGAACACTGCGGTTGGTCTCCACATAACATACTAAGTGGAAGACTCATAGAAAGCGGTGAGGGTGCAAAGACTCTGTGTTCAATGTGATTGAGATTTTGGTTTACCATTTTCTTTGTTTGACTATGGAGGTGTTTGGCCATGTAGATTTCAGTCAACTTGACCTTTCCAGGCTCTGAGGAAGGTGAAATCCGCCGAAACGTCAGCTTGTACGTAAATAAAGAAATAAAATAACACCTCGTGTTTATTAAACAAAAGTAGAAAGGATTATTCCATCAATGCCGAGGTTAATAGAAAGTCGTACATGGGAGCTACTTTATCTATCTTGCAGCACAATTTAAGTCGAAATGACTTCCAAAGCTGTTTTCTATACTTTCTTTTTCCCGTGTTCATCATTACTCTATCGTGAGTTACATGGCGCTCACTTAAGTAATTCTATAGTCCACATCATTTTCCTCGCGTATCCGAACCTATTCTAGTAACGCTACACGAAGCAGCTTTGTCTGGCCTTCATCCAACTGTCTTACCCAATAGATCATCAATCCGGCCAGTTTACTGAACCTTTTCATATTATGGTCATTGCTCACCATTAGTGGCAGCGTAGTGTTTAGCTTTTCCATATGAATGAGTTCCATTCATTCCTCAAGGACTCTTATAATTCATCTCATTATTGTTCTCGTACGACCTCTTTAAATTTATTCAATTACGATGCCTGCATATCGGTGTTTTGCTTTGAATTCTTATTCTACTGCACCTTAAATACCGGACAGGTGAAAACTATTTTGCTGGACCTTGTATTAATTACGTTTGTCTTTTGAATGTCAGAAAACGCTGTTCTGACAGTGCTTATATGATGCAGTAAGAAAAAAACCGATCTCTACTCGTCCAAACATAGTTAAAATCTTTTCTTTCTACCAATTCAAACCTGGTTTCTGGATCCATTAGGCTTTTCGAGCCCATGTCTGAACCACAATTAATCATCGAGTCTTTTAAGAGGGAAGCAGTAAACTCTTTTCATTCCCTGAAAGTGCCAGAGGTGCTCAATGATCTCTGCAAAAGAATCACAGTAATCTTCTTATTTCTGAGCACTGGTTAGTGATGTAGTCAATCAAAAGCAAGGTGCTGGTTCCACTCCCTCCCCAACGTTTTCCCCAGTGCTAGTGCGAACGCCTAAGCTCGACTACCTTGAAGACTGCATGGAGAATCAACTGAACCGGAATTTCAAGAAGACAATATACTCAAGCAGCAGCACACGAAATGTCTTTTTTTCCAGCAATCACGAGTTTGTTATACAGTACACGTTTAGTTCGTTACAAAAAAAAACAACATATACGACATAACGGTAGCTGATGTCTCGGCAGTATCGCCATCTTCAGAGCTTGGAAGGGTGTATTGATATGCAATTTACTAGGCCAAACGCTTCAATAACACCAACAAAATGATGAAAATCAATATGGTAATCAAATAATCATCATCTTCTCGAAAACTCACCACAAGCCACGCACTAAGGAAGAACAGCCGATTAGAGTCGCTCATGGTTGACGACAGCATTACCCCACATCATAAATCACTTCTGAGATACGAGGCTAGATCATGCGTTTTATAGGATACTTCGACGCGAAAAATTACATCATCGTTCGTCGATCGGTCAACTACTCGTAGGAATCATTGCTGTTTTAAAAGAATGCTACTCATATGGCATCAAATCAGTCTTCTATCCGCAAGAGTTGGCGACTGACTGCGGTAAAGTTCACCACAACGAGGACAGAAAAACCGATCGCTAAACCGCAGCTGAGCTCATGTATGAACCCGATGATGTCTATAAATCAGTGGAGTTGTTAGAAAATTTGCAACGGCCTTCATGATTTGTGAGGACGTTCCATGTAAACATAACATCGTTCACTCCAATGCGGTAGAGGAGCTGATACTCTTTACAGGCTATCTTATTCGATATCAGAAGCGAAAATGCTCGATGTGCCTTGGCTTCTAGGCTAGTTTGTAGATCATCCGCCGAAACGTCGATAAAGATGATGGTGATAAAGATGATGGTGATAAGATGAAAGATTATAATGATCAGATAGTTTTACTATTGTGTCGACGTATCTTGGTCACAGAGTGCCTTTTGTGCTTTGTTACTCTGAGATGTTTCTTTTTGCAATAGGTTTCAGGAAACTTCAACTTTTTTTCAATTTTTCTTCTTCGATCTGAGCTTCTGTATCCGTTACATTTCGAGGCCTTTGAACACTGTACAGCGCGGCAACGGCGATCTGTCTATTCTTCCATTTGACGCTTCCGTTTTTCAGTCAAATCTTAATTTTAACTTATTATTTACTGCCTTTTCCTTTCAATGGCGGCGTATGTATTCCGAAATATAACTTCAATGATGCTGAGATATTTGAAAAACTCCGGACCGCAGGTGTCTGCGGTGGGATACGAACGTGGTATTAATCTTCCCGGGGAGTAACGCGTTCACCACCACACCATGCGGGTCCTTCGTTCCGCCTGCCTCTCAGCTAGTTCTGTCGATCTCTGCCATCAGCAATCACCCGTTATACTTTTATAATATACCCTACCATTAAACTGGTTTCGTTGCAGATTTGGGCTGCCCAGATCAATCCCGCTAACGGGTGATTGCTGATGACAAAAGATCGATAGAACTAGCTGAGAAACAGGCGAAACGAAGGACCAGCATGGTGTGGTGGTGAGCGTGTTACTCCCCGGAGAGGACAATAGCGCGTTCGTTCCCCACCGTAAGCACCTGCGGTCCGGAGTTTTGCAAATATCTCAGCATCACTGAAGTTATATTTCAAATCTTAATATAATTTAGAATATTTTTTAAGAAAGAAGCATCTTTTAATCGAAAGCACAAGATGCATTTTAAGAACAAAAAAGTTTTATATGATGAAAGTTTTTATATATGTCAAAAACACAGAGGTATTCGCATACTTTTTTGACCCATGCTTACATGTTTCAGAATTCCATCACAACAAAGACGTTTGCCCATCATTTTGACGGTCTCTCTCGAAGTCGTTTTGATTCTCTTGGAATATACTTTAACGTTCTTCCTGGCTTGCCATCATCTTCTATTCCTATTATATAGCCCAAATTTAGGAGTAGAAGGATAAATGATTAAACTGTTGGCGTTGATCAATCCCTTAGGGATGCGCCATACAATCGACTTCATCGAGCATCGTTGAAAGTGAGTTTATATCTGGCTTATAAAATAAACTGCTGCGCCTTACAGATGTGTCAAGTCAGTGATGACCTACCTCCTGTATCCCCACAAACAACTTCCCTACCAGTTTCGCGATCACAAAAGGAGAAAAGGCACAGTGAGCCCAGAGCGCAGAATCGAACCAACGATCATGTATGTGTCACAGGGCACTTGTAACCACTTCGCTACACGAGCTATTTAGATCAAGGGTTATACGATGGCAATATTGATATATCGATACACAGAAAAGTGGATCAGATAATAAAAAGAACGAACTGCAAATGGATGAAAAAACTGAATGACTCGTAAGCGTTCTACGCAACGAACACGTACATGGTGGCTCAGACGTGTTCACAACTAATACATTTAGTCGGTTCTGTTAACAGGGGGTAATGCTCCGTAGATCACAGGATTTGCCTCGCAGATGTCGCCGTGTTGGAAGCAACCCAGCACTATGGACGACAATCACCCGACAAAAAAAACGAATGGAAATTGTTATACTGCTTGTCCACTCGTCACCACAGGCCGCCTAACTCTCCAGTCCCACTCGCTACATCACGGCTCTGAGGAAAGCGAAATCGCCGAAACGTCAGCCATCAATCAACAGCAAGGACAACAACAGCTATGACAACAATAACAACAACAGCTTATACCAGTTTCGGATCATCTCGACAAGATCAGTTCATAAAATCATATAAATTAATATGTCCACTTAATATATCACTGGCATATTGATGCCTATTTTTGAGAGGCGTTATATTGTATTTCTAAGACGGGACATCATTCTCTCGAAATCTAAAATAAAAAAAATTGACGTGGAGTTCGCTACACCGGCTCAGAATGTCGTCCTTGAATACTTCTGCAAATTTTTTTTTAATACAGTTGAAGCATCAATTCGTCTTCGCACTTCTTTGCACTAATCAAGGAGGAGAGCTGCGTGTAATGTGTACACACAGATCAAGATCGGCAGTGATTCCTGGTAGGAAAAAAACGGTCTTACGTTGCTCGTTCTCTTCTATAGTGTTCTTCTCTCTTGTCGTCATCCATATCTATTCAGCATCCAACTCTCTGCTCATTTCAAGAAAACACATCATGCTATCTTACGACTAACTAGCATTTATTTTCTCATATCAGATCAATCCAAGTGTCCACATTTTTCTTCTTCAGAAGCGATAGTGCATTTGGCATTAAGTTACCCTTTAGAAATATGTCATGTATTCGACGCCATTCGTACCAACGTGGATATGATTGGGAGCACATTTGGCCTACGCAATAACCTATAGAAGTCTAGTGATATGTCGAATCAGTATTTTTGTACTCCCAGACGGCTACTACAAAATTTAGGACTATTGAGTGTTAAGGCATAATAACCTTGAGTCTTGCCAGCGAACCGTTGACCGTGCTTGCATTGCACAGCGCTTCTAACCACTGTTCAACATCCTTATAGTACTTATAATATATTTACCAATTCATACGAAAAGAAATAGTAACTCTTATAATGCTGAGATTTTGCAAAACTCCAGACCGCAGGTGCCTACGGTGAGGAACGAACGCGATATTGACCACCCCGTGGAGTAACGCGCTCACCACTACACCATGCAGGCCTTTCGTTTCTCCTGTCTCTCAGATAGTTCTATCGATCACTTGCCATCAGCAATCACCTGTCAACGGGATTAATCTGGGTATCTTAAATTGGTATGATAAGTTGGGGCTATAGTTATAATCACAATCCTAACCATTTTGTTTACTGTCTATTTTTTTAATGGCAGAATATGTTCGAAATATAGCTCCTATAATGCTGAGATATTTGCAGAACTCCGGACGGCAGGTGTCTGCAGAGCGGAACGAATGCGCTATTATCCTTGACGGAGAGTAACACGTTCACCACCACACTATGCGGGTCCTTCGTTTCGCCTGTCTCTCAGCTAGTTGGGTGATTGCTAATGGCAAAAGGATCGATAGAACTAGCTGAGAGACAGGCGAAACGAAGGACCCGCATAGTGTGATGGTGAGCGCGTTACTCCCCGGAAAGGACAATAACGCGTTCGTTCCGCACCGCAGACACCTGCGGTCCGGAGTTCTGCAAATACCTCAGCATTATAGGAGTTATATTTCGCAACATACTCTATAATTAAAAAGAATATGCAGTAAATAAAAAGGTTAAGAAAAAAATAGTTTCCAAACTTTAAAATATGCGATTAATTCCTATGGTAAGACAACAATGTTTGGCATATCGATCTCAATCTCGAATAGCTTGCCAATTTTCCTCTTTTCTTTCGTTCTACCGTGCATTCCATATTTATTCGTTACAAAGATTCTTCTTATTTTATCACATTATCCGATGTTCGTTGTGAATTGTTTAGGCCGATGCCGGCTGACTAATGCATCTGGCGGTATTCGTCATGTTCTGGGCTCCAGCATTAACAGTGTTCGACGATTATAACACGAATCGCCACATCATCAAATACAAACGTAAGTATCTTTACTTATTCAGTATCAGTTATTTGTTTATTATTCGCTTGGAAACCTCAATAACCTCTAGTTTTAGCTAGTTGGGTTGGTCCAGAAATACTTGCAAGCTGACACGGTGATTTTTTTCTGTAGTTCATTGATTACGTGTAAAAGCGCTGGAAAATGATAAATAGAGGCAGTCTCCGACTATTGTGAATGGAGAGTAGACTGATGCCTCGGGAGGTGGATTCTTTCATGAAGGCGGTGATCCTAAGCATCTTCTCACGATGAACTGAATACCCAGACACCGATACCAAACTAATCTCCATGATCATACAAAGAGGATGAACAACAAACTGTGGAATGGATTCCGATACTTAGAAGGAGATAGTGGCAAATCTCTTTTCACGTCATTAGCTTAGCTTCTGGATTCTAGCTTGTCGTTCTCTCTTATTATCCATCAATTTCTTTGGAAGAAGATAATCACTGCTCGATATTGTATTGTTCAGCAATATAAAGAATTTTCTTATTTTTGAGAAAATCTATTATTCAGCACTTTTTACCTTTATCATAAAATATCTAGGCAATCACTGAAGCAAGAGGTTACCGTGTAAACTTACAGGATAAATGCACTTGTATTTTTATTACTATTATTGTTAAGTCCCGTTATTAATACATCTATTATTACATACACCCATTTAAAATCTCTTTTGACTTGGAAGGCGTTGTCTTTTTAAGTGCACACTATGTTTTCCACTGTTTTAATTACCGTCTAAGGGTTTGTTGGCTTTATGTGTTAAAGCGATGCTTACTAAACCGCGATGACGAAAACCTTTCTGCTTGACGAAATACAGTGTAAAGCAGAGAAGACTTATTCCTCGGAAACATGGCCTAAACTGCAAACAAATTTGGCAGACTAGCAGAAGTCCAGTTGAGAGTGAGCTTTTGCCGACAGCTTCCTAAAAGCAACACGACCGCGAAGCGATAAATTTGCAGATTATAAAGATCAGTAGCTGTTGATTATGACAATCAGTAGACGCCAAGACTGAGTTATCTCAGAACATCAGGAAGAAAGAACATCTGGTTAAACATCAAAAAACCCACCACATGGAAGTTGTGCTGGGGTTGGCACTAATTACGACAGCGAGGCGTCAAATAGAATGGAATTATGCTTCTAGGTCCTTCGGAAGTTTTCGTCGCGTTGACAGCCTTTATTTCTGTTGTAGGTATTTTGACAATAATGTTACAGTATTATATGTTAATGTAATGTTTATTTTATTTCTTTTGTCACTGTTTAATTGAATCACAATGTCTACCGTATTTCCGACAATTCTTACAGATTGGAGATTGAGATGTTAAAACAGCAAATTGGAGAAATTTAACTTACGAGTTCACACTCGGTTATGCGAAGCACAAATGGCTTGAAATATCAGTGAAATATGAGACCAAGGAATTGTTAAGCAATTCACAGGTGCGACATTTTTCCGAAAATTTCATCGTGGTGAATTCGACGTTGAAGGCGAGGACGATCAAGGATGTCAACGGCGATAAATTGAAGGCTGTGATAAAAGTAAATACACGAGCAACTATTAGAGAGCTTGCAGAAGAACACAACGTATGCATCTCAGCTATTTCAGAGCATCCAAAAAATGGAGAATCGAAGAAGCTCGTCGTCGGAGCTTTTTCTACGCTATTAAAACGGTACCCTAGTACCGGATATTGACGTAAGACGAAAAATGAATCGTCTAAAACAGCCGCAACTTTCGGCTCAGTGTTCAGGTCACGTTGAAGCTTGGCAATAAAATCACATGAAAAGAAGGTCATATTGGCAGTTTAACGGTTTACAACTGATTTGATTTATCACGTCTTTCTGAATCCTGCCAGAAACACTATGGTAGTAGAGCACTTTAAGCTAATTGGCGAAGTACATATGTAATTTCAATGTTTATACCCTATATTAGTCGACAGAAAGGGCCGCGATTAACCCCCTATCCGCCACCTGGGGACGCGCCACGTAGCCTCGCGACTAACCGGCTCGAGATCCTCATATGAGGGAGATCCGTGGGGATAAATCCTTATCCTCAATAATGCGCAGCCGTATAGTGCATTATCGACGTTGCGAATGCTGAACGAATAGCTCTAAAAAACGCTGCCTCATTCATTACAGTCGTCGAAATACTTGCACACCGAGTATTACTGCTTCAATCATTTATACAATTTGGGAGCAGTGCTTCACAAACTAAACCAGTTCGAAAACTGCCTTCGACGACTTCGTGATCTTCAGAAGTCCAAAGGTTTGTGCCACCAGTACAAACATACTTGTCACTTGTTAAAACCCACGGCCGACTTCCTATTAACCTCGGCATTGATCAAGTATTTCTTCGCATTCTTGTTGAGCAAACGCGAGGTGTTATTTCATTCTTTATTTACGCACAAGCTGACGTTTTGGCTGATTTCGCCCTCCACAGATCCTGGAAACGTCAATCTAACAGCAATCTATTCGGCGAATCACTTCCATAATCAAGCAGAGAAAACGCTAAACCAAGAGCTCAATCACATTAAACACAGCTTTGCACACTGACCGCTTTCTGGAGACCAATCACCACATTGAATTCACATGAAAGCGATATTTCTTCCCCCCCCCCTATCAGAATAACAGGTTCATCTACTGCTCAATATCACGCGTGATAATGAGCCATTGTTCCCTGCGGTTCATTTTCGGATTTCTGGAATTAATCCAGAGTTCTGCGCTTGTGTTCTCGATTCCTGTGCGAGGATCGTGACACGTCAGATAAACTGTACCCGAGCTCATGCGATCACCGTCTCTACCATTAGGGCAAATTATGCAATTTAGCGTTGCACATAGACGGCCATATAGGTGGTTACGATGTAGCTGGCGCCTAGGAGTACTCGGTGGCATTTTAACTGCATTTACCGAATTCTCTAGACCGGCCATTATTAAGCAGCGTTTTATGGCTGCACTTATTTCGCTTGAAATAAAGGACGAGAGCAACGAAGCCTTGTTTTTGCTAGAATTATAGCTTTGGGACGTAGTTTTTCCTCTATGCCTATGCCGAGAAGCTACGGTTTCGTAACCATTTGAAATGGCTATTTGGCCCGCCAGTTTCGAGGATTCTTCCCTTTGCTCTCTACCTGTGCACACATTGGTAGCGGTTCGAAGCATATTTCTTATAAGCGCCCTTTTAGTGTGTGAGGAATGAGAGGAAAGGTAATGAACCAGTTTACTCTTACTGCTTTGCTTTCGATACCATTTTGTGATGCAGTTGTTTTCGGATAGGTTGACTTGAACGTTTAAGAATGGAAGCCAGTTTTCTTTCGGTTTCTCACGGGTGAATTTTATGTACTCTGACTGTTCGTTCAATAACTCAAAACATTTGTTCATCTCCTCTTGTGTGGAGCAGATGACAAAGCAATCATCTATATACCTACAGTAGAGTAATGGCCCGAGATCGGTCACTGGTGCTTCCACTTTAGACATAAAGGCAACGACAAGGGTTGGTGCCAGTCGCTGTCCCATTGCCTTGCGCGTAATATTTCCCGGACCATCCGAAGATCGAGCAGTTTAAACAGACCTTTATGAGGACCATTAGCTGCTGAATCGAAAAGCCATACATGTTAACTGCTCCTTCGCGCTGTTTCAGAAGCTCGCAGATGGCTTGCATTGCGGAGTCGTTAGACACGTTAGTGTAAGAGCGGTAACGTCGAACTACTGACGTGCGTGCTTTTGGTACATGCGTTGCGCAGGCGATCAAGGGACATTTGGGTGTTCGTGAGATGGGCTGGTATGCGCTTAAGCAACTGGTTGAGGATTAGATTTATAAACCAAACAATTCTATCCGTAGGCCCGTCTACGCAACTGATGATGGTTCTAACTTTAAAGGTGGAGGGGTCAGCAGACGCCAGATCATCAGCGGATATTGACTTATACATCTTGATAAGTAAGTAAAAGTCAAGACATGTCGGTACTTCGATCTTAAGATGTGAAATGTCCGTTGGTTTTAGACCTGTTGCGCTTGCCGTTTTGACCCATTCGTTGTTCAGTTTTCGATTTTGACTTCTGAATTCCTTTTCAGTTGATGCGCGATGAAGAGATGCGTCTTGAAAGTGTTTTTTCGTTATATCGACATTTATTTAACTGGTGAGGAATTACTACAAACTTTCGACTTTCGGCTTTCCGTACCACTTAGTAATGTAGCTATTTTCTGACAGGTTAATTTTCACATTCAGGAATGGAAGCCAGTTTTCTTTCGATTTCTCTACGGGTGAACTTGATATACTCTGACTGTTCATTCAACAACTCAAAACATTTGTCCATTTCCTCTTGTGTTGAGCAAAGGACAAAACAGTTGTCTATATATCTAAAGTAGAGTAACGGCCCGAGATCGGTCACTGGTACCATCTAACTGGTGTGGAATTACAACAAACTTTCCACCCTTATCACTAGCGGATAATCTTATGTTTTCCAACCTTATCAGCTCTCGTACCTCTCGCATACCACGTTTTTGCACTTCGGTGAGGTTTGAGCTGTACCTTTTCGCGTGATAGCGATTAAGGACTTTGAAAGTTTCGTTCGTAAACATCCGAAATTTAGCATAAACTTTATTATTGGACTCTTGTTGTCTAAAGAACGGCTGAGGAAATGGTGCTATTGGTAGGACCTCCGCCTTTTATTTCAAATGAAGTAAGTGCGGCTAAAACGCTGTTTAGGAAGGGCCGGTCTAGAAAATTCGGTAACGATAAATGAAATTCCACCGAGTAATCTAAGTCGCCAGCTAGTTCGTAATTGCCTATATGGCCGTCTGTGTGCAACGAAAAATTTCATAATTTCCTTAATGGTAGGGACGGTGATTGCATGAGCTCGGGTACAGTTTATCTGATCTCATGTAAGGCGTGCGGAGACGAATATATTGGCGATATGAGCAGACCACTCTGTGTCTGCCTTAAAGAACTAATCGGCAAACGCAAACCAAATACACCACTAGGCACGCAAAGCACCCAGAGACATACCGGGGAGGACCTTGAAGTACGTGTCACGATCCTCGCACCGGAATCGAGAACACAAACGCGCAAAACTCTCGAGGCGTTCTGGATTACTTCCAGAAATCCGAAAATGAACTGCAGGAAAAAATGTCTCATTATCACGCGTAACATTGTGCATCATATAAGCCTGTTATTCTGATGGAAGGGGCATATTACACTTCTATGTGGATTGTGTGCTGTTGGTCTCTACGCGACATACTCAGTGGAAGCGTTATAGAAAGCGGTGAGTGTGCAAAGCTGTGTTCAATGTGATTGAACTCTTAGTTCAGCGTTTTATCTGTTTGATTATGGAGGTGATTCACCGAATAGATTGCTGTCAACTTGACCTTCCCAGGCTCTGTAGAGGGCGAAATCACCCGAAACGTCAGCTTGTGCGTAAATAAAGAATGAAATAACACCTCGCGTTTGCTCAACAAGAAGGCGAAAAAATACTTGTCACTCGTTGGCAAAAATATTTAGCCCCTTACATGGTTTTATTTTAATTTATGGAGTTTATTTTGAGCCGACATATGCTACTTTAAAAATATAGGTCAAAGTCTTCCAATAATTTTCGTAGGACCTAATCCGTTAGTGCTTTCTAGTAGGAGGACCGGATAACTCATTGAAAAGAGCTGCATAATTATTCAGTCGTACTTCACAGAAGAAACGTTTGCGTGCTTTAAGTGTCGGTTGAGAAGGTTCTGGATCTGAATAGATGTGGAGTCCATCGGAGTGAGATGGGTGGGGTCGAAGGAAGAGAGGAAAGGGAATGTTCATATTGTTCGCTGCACTCTTCGAGCCTTTAAAAAAACCCAACACACTATCATTATACTTTTTAGTTAGCACAATAAAGTATCATAAACTAACAAATATTAGAGTTTTTCTACCTTACTTATTTCTCCGTTTAGCTTTTCATACCCACCTATAGCCTGCTGAACATAGGGGCTGAGTATACTCACCGGTAACCTGCCAGTTTCTTCCAGATTAGACTGGGAGCTTATTTGTTGGATACGGCTTGTAAGCGTTCCCAGTCACTTGACTGTAGATTCTTCGCCGAATTGACTCATAGAGTAGAATCCATGTGAACAAAAACACACCTACGCATGCATGCATAAGTATTTCGTTTTTAACACACAAGGTATGTGTAAATCGTTGCATCAGAAACAGAAGAGGTCGCTTTTGTTCAGCGATTAATCTCCTATCCTCCACCGGAAGATGCTTCACGTTGCCTCTCAACTAATTTGCATGCGATCTCTCTATGAAGGAGAACGGTACGAATGAGATTCGTGAGATTCTATCCCCCAAATTGGCAAAAGATAAAGTGGGCCGGACACTTAATGCGTATGAGCGACAACCAACGGAGAGGAACCGTTATTGGCTGGATTCCTCGGGCTATCAAACGGAGTTCGTCACAAAAACCGTGGAAGAAGATACGATGCTCTACGGTTCCCTGGGACGAACAGAACTCATTCGGCTGCTATTGCACGCAACATCGAGAAATGGAAAGCTTACTGGCGCCCACTTGAATAACTCGTGGATAAACGGGAGGATAGTGAAGATTACGGCAAAACATGTGATGCAGGTGATATAGTATTAGTGGCATGACTGCGAAAATGTAGGTAAATATATGAGCTCGTCTTTGGTATTTTGATATTTTTATTTTACACCTAAGTATTGGCTGATCGATGTGGCGACTGGTTTAATTGGATAGACAACGGATTGACTGGCCGATTCAATGGCGCCTATTTGTCCGTATATAGATCCCTCCTCCAACTGTCCATATTACAAGCTAAATTTGCTTAATAGCTTCTCAGTAGCTTCAGTTTTCTTCTTCTGAGGAACGCAAATAGAGCCATACTTTCGTTCTTGCTTTTGTGTCCGTTTATATCTCGACTATACAGCGATGACCTAGCATTAGGTCACGTTAAGCTCAGTTTCTGCTAAGATTGTTGACTTATCTCATTTTTTTTTGGGTGATCCTGTTAGTGACAGTGATGGCAATGAGTTGCATTGGCAGTTAATTCCCACTAAACACCATACCACGATGTTTCGCGATAATCCTGTACTGGAAGAGAGCTTGTGTAACCATTGCACATGAAAATACGTGACAAAATACAAGCTTAGTAATACTCTGAATGTTTACGAGATATGCTGAATTACAACGATGCTAAGATATTTGCAGAACTCAGACCATAGGCCAGACTCGAACCCGCGATTACGCTTTCCTGTGATATACGTGTTTCTCACTTCATCACTGAAGCCCTCGTTTTGGCTTTATCTCTATTATTTTATACCTTATCGGTGCCATCAGCAATCACCCGTGGCATTGAACATAACTAATGCCGCATTCAAAATCAAAATATTCAACTTTTTATTTACTGCCTACTACTTTTTCTTCCGAGTGGACTTTAGTGGTGCTGTGGGTAGCACGTTATCCTCCGGAGAAGGTAGCAGTTGGTTCGAATCTGGCCTGGGGTCTGAGTCCTGCGTAGATCTTACCCTTTTTGTAGTTGCATTTCACATAATACCCTGCCATGAAAAGAAAATATTAGGCAGTATTATGTTATGCTAAATTGTTCTTTTTTAAACTATAACAGTTTTTATATAATAATTGTCCGAGCTTAGATATTTTTTTCATCTCCGTCTTCCTTGCTGATTCCCTGTATCTTCTCAGTGCTTTTAATTTGACAGCGCGCGAATTTTCGCACTTTCTTATTGACAATTTCACATCACTGCCAGTGGTCAACGTAACTCAGTGGTCGATTTGTAGTGGATTTCATCTTTTCTCATCTAAAAACTTGCATGTTCTTGTTTTTTAATCGATTATAATTTTCACTCATCGACTTGAATCGTAAATGAATCCATTACCTGTTTTACCTGTAACTAACCTCCCAGACAAGTTTGATACAAATTTGCCGACCCCAGAGCGATGGAAGGCTTGGTGAGCCATGGACGCTGGAATCGATTCCACGTGTGTGTCGCAGTGGCGCCTCCAACCACTGCGCCAAACGCACCCAATAATTTCCACTGTATCACCTGTATCACCTGTAGTCTCGTTGGTCGTCGAGTGACTCGAACGGCCGCCAGTAAATCTTCAATTTTTCTCTGCCGCGTGCATAAGTAGCCCAGTGTGTTCTACTCGCTCTAAAGACCCGTTTCTTCAAGGGTTTCACATTTTTTTCTAGGCATTTCATGAAGAACCCTGGCCATCGGGTCGGTGGCCTTGCTGCAGTACGTTTAACATCCCGAGGAATCCAGTTACTAACGGCTTTTGTCCATCGGTTGTCATTTATATGAATTACGTGTCCTGTCCACTGCGTCTTTTTCTTCGTTTTTTTTTAAACTGTATGTATGTAAGTGTAGTCAAAGCAAACTATGTAGTTTTCCAAAGATATACAGATTTCTTCAGGCGGTTGTCTTGACCTCCTGATAAATTAATACTTGCGTGAATGTGCTTACATGTATGCCGATTGCATCCTGTACGTCATCTTCTCAAAGCCTCATTCATACTCAAGAGGTGGTTCGGGCCGTTACCAACAAACAAAGCACCACGCTTATGTCGAAAATGTCTGATAAACTTCATACGGACACCATCCTGCTAAACTCAGTAAAAATATCTAAACAACTGTCTCAGCCTGGAACTGTGATGCTATTCGTTTATTCAAGTAAGACGACCTCTTTAGATTGCTTCAGAGTGCAACAGAAATGAAAGCAAGACTCTGTTAGTGACAGCTTCAGTCACTCAGTAGTTTGCGGAGTTGCAGGTGATATAGACGATACAAGTAAGCGTGTCATTATTTGGTCATAGTGCTCTCTCTAAATAACCATTAATCGGAAGACCCTACTGTATTTATTTTTTCCGGTGGCAATCTGTTTGAAATATTTCCGAAATCTGATAAAACATCGAGCGAGTTTTTGGTAACCAGAATCTACCGTATGGCACAACTCCGTCGCCTTTCCTAACCATCAAGGCCATGAGGACCCGACAGTTGTTCCAATACAATTATTACTGTTTTTTCGCAGTTTGGTAACTAAGCTTTATAACGGCATATCTAAGAGTGAAATTTGAAAAGAAAGCCACTTAAGAATCACTAACAAATTTAGTACCGGTCCTTCAAATGTAAGAAGATCACTAGTAAATTCGTCCGTTAAAGTATGCGTTTGATCTGATTATATAAGAACGAAATTGTTTACGCTTAAGTCAGTAGATTTGCAGTGAACACCGTCAGGTGTCATCGAACTACCTCTTGACTGACGCCGGTTGGCCGCAGATGCGGTTAACGATATGCCGCCCGACGACCTCATGATTATGTGATGTGCGATGGAATTCGTCCTTGTCTCTCTTAGTCCCCTAGATCGAGCTTACACTACAAACCAACAGCTCAATGCACTGTTCTTCCCTTACGGAAAATTCATAATCGCCTTGATGAAACTAAGGAAAACAGTCGTTGACGTAGCAGCTCTTGTTATTTACACCTTTATTTTACTTCAAACCACATTATGTTAGCAGAAAATACTTCTCTGTGTGAAGAAAACTGATCATGAACAGTCATCTTGAAAAATGGCTTATTGTTCTTCAATGGTTTACATCGGGAAGTCCAACTAGTGGCGATCCTATTTAGCTCGTCATTACCTGGATAAACTACTTATGACTGCTTTTTCTTTGAAAACACTAGGCCGTAAATGAAAAATGTGATGCTGTTCGTGTAGCTTCAGTAAAAGGAGCCCATTTGTTAACTCTGTCGCTTGACGAGTAGGATTGCCAATACGCTAGAGTCACTCAATGACTAATGGTGTTCCGGCTACAGGTATTACCTTTAAATAAGCATTGAAGAACACACCTATTAAGCCTTAATTTACCAAAAATATTGGGTGAGTTCAAGTTTTATTTCGTCTTTAATACGTTTCTGAGAAGATTATTCATGGATCAAATCAGATATTTTCCAAAAGTCTTCATAAATCACTTTATTTTTTTCATCTACATGACCTGCGTTTACATGATTTTTCTAAAAAGATAGCTATGTTAGCGCGCTCTAAAATGGTTTTCAGAAGACACCACAAATCTCTTTTAGTGGGTAGTACGATGGCTTTCTGCCTTGAAACCTTGATTCTTCCATGACGGCAGTAAATGTTAGCATTAACTTACTCAAAGCTTATCTTCTGGAAAGTGATATCCTGTTCCGTTACATCTTGTTTTTCTTACAAGGGTGAACTATAAATCGCGTAGAAAGTATTAGATTGTTAAGAAATAATTGAGTGTTTTTAATCGGAAACTATTTAAATTTACATAATTTTTTTCAACGGGAAACAAATTTGTTTATTCCATTTGCATAAAATTCTAGGGTTCTGAAACTGATCAATTCGTTGTAGACATTTCTTCCGTTCTCGTGGTTGGTGAAGCATTTCTCGCCGAAGAACTTATCATGAACTTGAATAAGTTGGAGGCGACATGTCTGGTGAATGTGGTGGATGAAGAAACGTTTTGTAGCCTAACTCTTTCAACTTAGGTAACACTTGTTCTGCAACATGAAGCCGGGTATCTCGTGGGGAACCATTGGTCTTTTTCATGCCGGTCATTGTCGTTTGAGTTTACCGTGCATTTCTTCGAATGGTTGGCAAGACTTCTGTCGCAATCGTTTCGCCAGATTCAAAAAGTTGTGGTGAATCACCCCAGTTACAAACCACCAAACAATCACCGTGACCTATTTTGGTACAGTCGGCTTTGGGAAGTGTTGTGGAGCCTAATCTCAATTCAACCATTGAGCTGAACGTCACTTGTTGTCGTATAGAATCCAATTCTCGGAACACGTCACAATTCGATCAACAGAAGGTCGTTCTTGTAGAAGAGAATAAGGCCAGTCGACGCTTCAAAACGGCGATTTTTTAAAATTTGTGCGGCACCCACCTGTCAAGTTTTTTTTTTGTCTTTCATACGCGATTCATATAAGTGGATATTGTTTCTGTGCCTGTGCCAAGCTGTTCTGCAACCTCTCGAACAGTAATTCGCATTTTGGCTTCCACTAGTGCCTCAAATTCGTCGTCGTCAAGTTCTTTGGAACGTCTGCTGCCTTTCTTATTTCCAGGTCGAAATCACCAGATCGGAATTCCCGGAACCATGCTCGCACTATGGTTCACCAACTCTCTTTCATCCCAAACTTCATCAATGTTTCGAGCCGTCTCTTCTGCACAGCGACCGAATTCGAACTCATAAAAGAAAATTTGATGAAAATACGTTTTCGACATCCAAAATCGCAAAGCTCAGAATTGGTAGAAAAAAATCTAATTTTGTAAAAGCGGTTTAGAAAGATGGTGAAATTATCCTTCTAAATATTGCAGGATACAAAGAATATTTTATTTGCAAACAACATTGAACCAACAATTATTTTAAGACGCTCATTTATTTCTGAACGACCTAATACGTAGAGTAAATCGCTTTTCGGCGCTTAGAAAAAGAACATCCCAATTCCGTTTCCCACTCGTCATAGCTGTACTTCAGTATTGTAGATTTACCCTCCTACTTATGGAGACACGGAATTCTTCTTAAATGGGCAAACTCCCTCAATATTTTATTATTTATGAATTTTGCTTTCATGACCACATATAACATATTTTGCGAATTCTGGCACTCCTCCCATTCATGTTATATCACCAATATTCCACGAAAGTCTGCGGGTTTGGTTTTATATTCGGCTGCCACTTGAGGATGCTGCCTTCTTCATTAGCACTGGTGAATCCCGTCGAGAGTGATTCTTTTTAAAATACCGATATACTTTCTAGAGCTTTCCCACGGACAAATAGAATCTTTCAAAAATTCTGCTAACGAATTTCCATCCTTAGAAGTAGTGGGGTGGGACTTGTTGGCGCGGATGGAACCAGAAACTATGTGTGCTTTGCAGTGCACCTCTTATCACCGTACTACACATGCTGACACCTGTATATGTAAGAAAACGAGAAAGAAAAAGGGTGAAGTAAGAGACTGAGTAGACTAATGTCCACATGGGTGGTGCAGCTCAACAATTGAAATGGTGCATGTGATTTTCGTCAAAAATTCCCATTCTGTTTATTTCAATGACCACGGTTTGCTTTAGTACATGATGAATCTCCTTGTCATGTTTTTCACTTATCATCACGCTATGTTATGGACAATAAGATAAGTTCATGTGATAAAATCCATTAGTCTCGTATCGTTTTTACTTCACAGCAACCATTAGTAATAAATTGTTTTTATTCATTTTTATTACCTCTATATCTCGCTTTCCCAACATCGGTCAGATTTGCGGGCCTTCAGATCTAATGTTCAACCTTCTAATCGTAATACTACTCTATCTTACTCTGTAGATGTGAATAGCTTCCGTCATTGTCGAAGCTTAACAGCAATGTTGATGGCGCTCTCATTATGGACGTGGTCTCCTTCAAAACTTGAAGTGGCTACTTGTGCTGTTTCCTGTCGTTTAATTAAGTCTTTGAGTTCATTATGAGAATGTTTACGCCATGTATAGAAAGCGAACTCGATAATCTATGATAATAATCAGCCACTGATTTTTTATTCTTCAAACCAAACCAGCTGAACAGAGACATTATTTCTCACTCATACAATTGTTATGAAAAATTGGAGATTCGTGTAGAGTCGTTTGTTTACTAAGATTATGCACCATTGTAATACAACCGTGTGCAGTGGCTGAGAAAATTTTTGCCTGAAGTGAAGAGAAAGCCATCATTTTCGCAAGTTGCGGGCGTATGTATTCGCCTATCCATAAAGATCCAAAGCTTCATCAACTTGCCACTGAGCTTCTTCCAAGATGGGTGGAATTTTTGGTGTTCGTTTAGAATCAGCCATATGCAACTATAATCGGCTGTTCTAATGTTCCTCATTGGAAGTTACGATAAAAGCGGCTCTCAAGAAGGCGATACAGCCGAAATGTCAACTACTGTTGTATTGTATTGTTTTCTACCGAAGCAAATGTATGATGTATAACAACCCGCGACTGCTGAATAAGAAAACGACGCATTCGTTTAGAATGTTGGATAGAAATGTTGAACTCATTCACAACTCATTTGACTCTGCCAGGTCTAACTTCTTGTTCCAGACAATTTCATCTTGGTTATCTGGGAAGTTTGCGACAGTTTTGGGTCAAACTGCTGTCGTTTTTTAACAGTTATAAAGCCAAGCTGTGAATTAATTTCGAGGGACTTTAGAATATGGTTAGAACATGGTTTTGTGAACTAGTGAAGAGATACTTCCACTATGTTGATATGTCTCTATGCCTTCTTCAAAAATGTTCCCGTCCCGGTTTTTCCATCTAGCAAAAAACGCTCAGGAGATTGCTTTTGGTGTAAAGGAGCGATATCTAGTAATGGAACGATAATTGTTTATATCGAATCTCACGTTGAGGCTAAACGAAAAGATGAATGAGCTGACAAATCACCATTACACACATTGACTGACGGACGATGGGCTGATGATAATTGATTAAATCGGTCACTTCTAGGGTTTATTCGCCGAGATTCGGAATTTCTCTGTTACCAAGATTTTCAAAATCAGTAATATTGGCTATTTATTCCCTTGCTCTCTCTTATTTCAACTCGTCTAATCTATGAGCCTCTCAAGCAGAGTCCTCACACAAGTGATGTAACTGGGGACAAAAAAAAGCCTAAACACTAGATTGTGTATTTGTACGTGCATAAAGACGAAATCCTCCACTGCAAAGCATTTTTGAACCATTACAGTTCATTAATATTATCAGCGTTAAACGGATTTTTCTATTTTTAGCGGGACTTGGCAATATGGGATACTTTTCGAGTTCTGCCGAATAAGAAGCTAATCTTCGTTTTCTCTCTCAACAATCACGAGATTGTTAAGCAGCATACTTTGACTTCCATTCAACAACACACATACAACACAATCGTAGCTGAGGTCTCGGCAGTGTCGACTTCTTCAGAGCCTGGAAGGGTATAGTGAAACGCAGTTTACTATGTCAAACACTTGAATACCACGTGCAGAAGCTATTGTTGTACGGGTTACCTGGATGCTTACTATGTACTCTTTAATCACTTAAATATCTAGGATCTCTAGCAGGTTAGCTGCGAGACAAGCTGAAGAAGTTTCTTCTGATATCAAATAGAGTTTAAACCAAGAGCAGTGGTGACCGTGGGCACTTACATGAAATGCAGGTGGATTAAGACTAAGATGATTTGCTGTTCGTTTCTACTTTACCAAATTGACCTGTAACGTTCGTGGTTGCCCTGATATTCAAAGAATCGTATTTGGAAACTCCGCAATATACAGAAAGCAGTTCGAAGTCCGTTTCATCAGATAGGCTTCAGATCTATTCAGCAGAACTCCAGAAACCGTGTCTCCACCTGCTTCTCACCGTAGGGTGAAGTGAACTACTCTTAGGTAACTATTCTTAGAAAACAAGAACTTTCGACAACTTGCAGCAAATGTGTTACCATTTCAGTTATCAATTCGTCATGGTCTTAATTGCCACTGTAAAGCTCTAAAAACTCTCAGCGTTGATCAATCTCTGAGGGATGCGCCATGCATTCGACTTCATTAAGTATCCTTGGAGGTGATTCAATGCATATTTAGGCTTTACTCGCGGTGGCTTACCGATGTATCGAGCTAGTGCTGCTATCCTCCCAAACAAGTTTGATACAAATTTGCCGACCCCAGAGCGATGGAAGGCTTGGTGAGCCATGGACGCTGGAATCCATTCCATGTGTGTGTCGCAGTGGCGCATCCAACCACTGCGCCAAACGCACCAAATAATTTCCATTGTATCACCTGTATCACCTGTAGTCCCGTTGGTCGTCGAGTGACTCGAACGGGCGCCAGTAAATCTTCCATTTTTCCCTGTCGCGTTCAAGAGTAGCCCAGTGGATTCTTCTCGCTTTAGGGACTCGTCGAGCATCATATCTTTCTTCCAGGCTCTTCGTGAAGAACTCTGACCATCGGGTCGGTGGTCTTCGTTCAGTACATTTGACATCCTGAGGAATCCAGTCACTAACAGCTCTTGTCTATCGGTTATCATTCATACGCATTACGTGTCCGGCCCACCTTATCTTCGACTGTTTGGTGTAAAGAACGTTTGATTTTCGATCGTTAACGTAGGTCGGAGCTTCCGATCCCATCCCTTACTTGTGTGAAACGGGTTACTCCTAACATCATCCTTTCGACTGTGCAATCGACAACGCTGAGTGATCTTTCATCCTGCTTGCGTAGCGACCAAGTTTCTGACGCATACGTTAGGGCAGGAAGAACCGTTAGTCGAAAAGGTGGGCACGGAGTCGGGTGTTCCTTGCTCTCTTCACTACATCCTCGGTGCTCTTGAAAGCTCCCCAAGCCGCTCGTTTCCTTCTGCTCAGCTCTGGAGCTAAGTCGTTCATCATATTGATTTCCCGACCTAGATATACATAACTGGAGCATTCGGAGATATTCGTTCCGTTGAGTGTGAATGGGGCAAACGAAACCAATCCGTTCTTCATAAACATCGTTTTCTTTAGATTTTGTCGAAGACCAATCTTTCTACACGCTTTATCAAAGACCGCAAGCATTCATTCTGCTTGGCTAAGGTCTGGTGTTATAAGAACGATATCATCAGCAAAGCGAAGGTGATGTATCTGCCGACCATTGATTTTCACTTCCATGTTAACCCATTCCAATGTTCGCATGACGTTCTAGAGGGTGGCTGTAAATAATTTTGGCGAGATTGTATCGCCTTGCCTAACTCCTCTCTTGACGTCAACGTTAATATCGTTGTAGAATGGTGAAATCTTAGTTGCGAAATTTTTGTACAGCTCACGAAGAATCTTTATGTACTGAGTAAGGACTCCTTGACTACCAAGGGCTTCTATCCATGACTGCTTCTATCTTAATTGAGTCAAAGGCTTTCTCTAAGTCGATGAAAGTGAGACAGAGCGGTCTTTTGTACTCTCGCGATACTTCAATGAGCCTTGTTAAGGGGCTTAACGAATTAACAAGGCTTAATTTCCACTGTAGTTTTTCAAATGTTTGATTTCCAAGAGCTTTGGCGCAAGAGAGATTTACGAAATTAATCTAATAAATATTAATGAAGATCGACGAGATAAATGCTTGCGACATTCGTTAGTGCTTATGCCAATGAGAAATATGTGCGTATGAAGAAAATTAGCAAATGTTCCCACGCTGCTAGAATTAGAATTTGCATCTCGTGCTGAAGCTGTTTCTCAAATCTATTTATACTTTCCAGTGTTGACTAACAGTTTGCCTGAATTCTCTACTGCATATTGTTAATGCACCATTAGTATTTTCTATTAGTAATTAGAACCCTTTCTCATAGTTGTCATTGTTTATATTTAGTATCATCTGCGTAATCTGTCATCCCGTTGATCGTTGAATGACTAAAGGCAGCCACAATCCAGATCTCTATTAGATTCCGTCACGGCCAGCATAGTAGCTCAGTTACGTACTGCTCCTTCGATCCAGACGAACCTTGTCATATTTTTCTTCTAGGATCTTCGTTAGGAATTTTGACCATCTGGTTTGTCGTCTCAGTATTGTGCATTTAACATCCTCATGGACCTCATCGCCAGCAGCTGTAGCATGCCCGGGGCTTACCTGATTTTAGACGCCACACCTTTGAATATGTGGTAGCATGCCCAATAATCCATCATCTACATAGAAAGTGAGTTCCATGTATCCACCCCTATCATATGAGGCATGTGGTCGGTGTTTAATCGCAGATCGGCTATTTGGGGTCGCCTTACCCCATCCCGGGGTGCGTATCACTATGGAGATTGATGAATCTAAGCGTTCTTCTTCCAAAAATCTCGAATATTTAGTTTTTGCCTATGATTAATAGGCTTGGAATATTGTAAATGTTTTTTAACCTTTTCATTCACAACGATTTTTTGGTTAATACAACTTTTGTTCTTCTTTCTACTCGGTATCTCGTTTACAGGAGTTCTTCTCAATTGGAAAAAAGGTTATAGCTTGACGAGTAACGGAGCATGGCTTGTGCTTTTTTATAGTATGCCATGTTTATTGATATTTTTACTTATTTTGAGCCGATCGTATATCGCTATCATGAACGAGATTCCGATTCTGGAAACCGGTGCACATTTCAAGGGTAATCGCTTTTCTATTATCATGAACTGAGAAAAAAATGGATAAACTGATCGATTGCTTGTTAAGTAAAGGTTAACTGTAGCTGCCTCATACCGTAATTTCGTCAAAAGATTGCATTAGGATGCCGCAAGATGGCCTTACCTAAGCTGAAGTGAAATCGGATCAACCGAGTTTTTAGCACACTTCGAGTGTTAATGTGGGTTAACGTGGGTTATCTTTAAAGCTAAAGAATGTTAGCAAGAAAATCCTTTTCCCATGTGCAATCTCAACACCCCATCAACTTGAGTAAGTATTCAATATTTTTGCACCAGTATTCATATGTATTGCATTTTAGACAGCGCTAGATGCTTTTCTTGTATGTCTCGACTATATGAAGTTGTTTGGCCATCGTTATCGTACATCTATAAGAGGCCAAAAAACTTTACAGGTAACAACTTTTACGTGTTACATTTATGAAGACTTTCCACCTCAGTATTTATTCTGCAACTTATTTTATCTCCTATTATACAAGATTGAGTTTGTTGTTCACTTAAAATCAATAACCTGGGTTATTTGTTGCGCAGGGAATATTGGTGCAATATGCACCACATCCATAAACCTGTAGTCAGTGTCCGAGTAACTAATGTATGAATCAACAAAGCCTCCACTCGTCTCTATCCACTCCACGGATAGCATACGGTGCGTAAAACGAGTAAAATGAGTAAAACGCTGAAGCACTAGTAGTGACGTATGTTTGTAAAATCAAAAATGATTAAAGAATTTTAGACGACTGTAACGATGGTCGAATCAGCAAAAATCATGTGCCAATCGTTCACTGTGATACGATATGTGTTTCTATGTACGAAGCCCCAAATATCGCAGGTTGGTTGTGCGGGAATTTTTTGTTTTCAGCAGCCTGCACCACATGAGAATGAAGAAAAACCATCTATTAGATCACCTCTTTTCGTTATATTGCTACCAAAATCTTTGTCGCCAGGACTTGTGCTATGTATGTTCTCCACGCAAAAAGGAGATCTTTGGTCTGGATTTTGATCGCTGAATAAAGATAGTACTAAAGTTCCACTCACTAGTGGCAGTAGCTTTTGTAAACTTTTTACGAACTTTGTTTCACCCTAATTCCCTTAAACTGTGACATGACGAAGTTTTCTATATGTTTGCTAAGTCCTAAGTACTTTTGTTTCTGAAGAATTATTACCATTTACTGAAAAATTTTCATATAGTCGTAATTACGTTTTTAAGAAATTTCTTAGTAAAAGGATGGCTTTGGGTGGCAGCACAGTGGTAGATGTACCGGTCATCACGAGCACGGTGTTGGTTTGACCGCCCCCCTGGCTGACCCATCCTCTCATCCCTGTGGGGAAGAAAAATTGGCACCGGACATTTTCGCGGACAGTTCACTTTTTGCAATCTAAGTGGGATGGCTGTGACCAGGCTATCTCAGGCCTCCAAAAAGAATCGACTCAACTACCATTCGACATTCGTGGTGGAGGGAAAATCGAACAGCATCCGAAGCCACGAGCAGAACTTGTAAGACCTTCGTAGGTGATGGATGCGAAAAAAAACGAATAAAATATGAGAATTGCTGGGATTGCGCAGTAGATGTGAAAGCCGGATTGTGCAAAATAAGAGGATAGCTTTCTGTTTCTGTAGTGTCAAAATGCAGAGTGGCGTCTCGGTAGGCAATCACAACGCGGTAGAATTTCCTTGGTTGTTCGTTTCGTAATTGTTCTATCTAGACTCGATTAATCCTTCTTAATAAAATGAGTGAAAAGGTTATGAAAACAATAATACCATTTTTATAGGTGTTCGAATTGGAGGTCATATAAGAGGTTGCATGAAGGATGTACTTATCAGAGGCTTTAACGAGACGATCGTAAGCTGGTACCGTTGGATGCATAGGGATTCATGTCGATCATATAGGTACTTTTTTATTTTTTGATAGTGCGGTGAGCTTCAAAAACTACGGACATGATTATTTGGACACGTTTTTAAAAGTTTTTAATTTAGTAAAACGATTTTGCTTGTTTTAATAATGAACTACTCCACTTACTAGGTTATCTCTCTGTTTTGAATTTCCATCCGGGGCTGCTGTGATCTGTTAAGTTTGAAGATGCGAGTTTCACCCCATTTACTATTAATTTGATAAGAGATCGGTTCTTGTAACATAACTCTAACAATGCAAAGCAATGCGCGCGGGATTGTTGGCTCGATCCCGTGCCCCTAGCAAACTAAACTCTCATCTCTCCGAGTTCGAAAAATTGAGAGCAAGCTTGCCTCGAGGTGAAAAACGCTGCCTTGACACATTGGTCTGCCATCGAAATTTCAAATGTGTAGCTCAAATTTGCATTCCATCACCTCTACCATGCTAAGAATAGAGTCAAGCAGGTGACACAACCTGAAGGGATCGGCGACTCCCCTAACGCTTCATGCTTTATCACCATTTTATGAGAAGAGAGATCTTAATAGATAACTACATCAAACATATATCTAATTGAGCATTATTGTATGTGAAAGCACTTTTCATGTCGACTACGATCGTCTAGACTCCCCTGTTATTCATTTCTCATCGTTGATGTAGATCTACGACTATCATCTGGAAGTTCATTATAGTGATTCATGTAGACGCTACGTTATCTGACTGCCGATATCAACAGAGGCGAACAACAACAAAACTAGAGTTAACTGATGAGATTGAAGACGTTGCACTACCAGCTATAATATCATCATGGCAACAAGAATTTTCAGCTGAGATCTCCGAATTGTACGGTTCTTTTGTAGGGATCAAGTTCTTGATGAACTCTCAAATGTGCTTTTTTTTTGCTTGTAGGTAGTTGAACATTCTTAGCTTTTTATCAAGACAGTTACCACTACGTACATGACAAGCACATTGTTGAAAGTGACCCTATTCTGTAATCTTGAAATCATTCTTATTTCTTATAATACCGCAAAAGAAACGCCACTATTCATGACAGTTCTTTTCTTGCGCCATTAAGTACGGCTTGAACTTTTCCAGAATCAAAAAGTTTTTTGTCATCGTACTTCTGTTAACGCGGAAAAGTCTAGGATGGTAGAGTTAGCTAACTAGCTTTAGCCAGCTTAGCTCTCCGCGTTGTTCAATCCCTGGGAGATGCGCCATTCATTCGTCTTCATTAAGCATGGTTTGGAGGTGATTGTATGTATATCTGTCCTCTACAATAACTCGCGGTTGCTTACCGATGTATCCAGCCAGTGCTGCTATCCTTCCAAACAAGTCTGGTACCAATTTTCCGACCTTGGAGGGATGGAAAGCTAGGTGGGCCATAGGCTTGGAGATCGACTCCACGTGTGTGTTGCAGGGCACCTCCGACCATTGTGCCACACGTGCCCTTTTTTGGATGGTAGAGTGGGAACTATAAATGGGATGGCCTATGGTTGGAATAACATAACTGCCCATATCTTGTTTGTCAGGAGGTTATTACAAGCTTAATGACTACAACTGAAGCCGAAAATGTCAACTGGTAATACCACTTTTTAAATTTTTTACATTTTCTTGCATCTACACCATTGACCACAAGCACATCATTCCTTTCATAGCTATTTAGTGGATTTTGATTTGAAAACCTGTTATTGTTATTCTATATTTCTCATAACCAAGAACGATTAATTCCCAAGACCGACTTTCTGTTAACCTTGGCATTGATTGATAATTGACATTTCAAGCGAAATAAATGCAGCCACAAAACGTTGCTTAATAAGGACCGGTCTAGAGAATTCCGTAAGAGTAATAGAAATACCACCGGACACTCTAAAACGCCAGCTAGTTTAAAACCGCCTATATGACCGGCCATGTATAACGAAAAACTGCATAATTTGCCCTAACGGTAGAGACGGTGATTTCATGAGCTCGGGTACAGTCTACCTGATCTCTTGTAAAGTGTGCGGGGACGAATACGTTGGCAAAACGGGTAGACCGTTCTGCTTCCGCATAAAAGAGCACCTAATCGGTAAATCTAAATTAAAACCAAACACTCCACTAGGAACGCATGGGATGCAGGAACACTACGGAGAAGATTTTGAAGCAGGAGTCACTATCCTCACGTACGAATCGAAAACATCAACGCGTAAAACTCTTGAAGCGTTTTGGATCAATTCCAAAAATTCAAAGATAAACGGCAAGGAGTGTCCTGTCCCCACTCGTGGCCTGGTGCCATACCTCAGGCTGATCCAATGACCTAACCCAGGCACAGTCCTCGCCCATGTATTGCTCTGTGCGGCACCAAATAATTTAGATAATTGCAACAAATAAACGGTAAGTGTCTAAATGAAACTGTTTCTTATGCGAATGCAAATTTATTTGTTAAGTTTTATCTCTTAGGGTTATGAAAGTGTCTGGCTGAGTAGATCGCATCTCAATTTGACCTTTCCAGGCTCTGAAGAAGGCGAAACCGCCGAAACGTCAGCTATTGTATCCTAATAAATTCTATAATAACAACCTCGTGTCTGCTTATTGAAGAAAAACATCGAGAACGATTAGTTTTAGTTCAAGCTCACTTTCGCATGAAACTTCTACAGATCACAGTCCTCCGAAATTGATTTCGTAGCTTCGTCGAAGGCACGCCAAGGTGCGGTGGAGCTCCGAGAAACAAACATAGCATATAGCTTTTGTAGGTTAAGAACTTCTGAAATCGGGTACTTGCGTCGAGAATCGGGCCCGTTCATATAGAAGCTTTGGAGAAAAAAACAGTAAATAGGAAGTTTTGCCTAACCGATGTCGCTGTTGTCCCAAAATTTTACCCGGGATCAGACCACCGTCTCCTTCGTGCAAGATTTTATTTTTGGCAGAAAGGAGAAAAAGCCGCTAAATTGAAAAACCGAAGTCCCAGAACCACCACAA
Organism: Angiostrongylus cantonensis; assembly: GCA_009735665.1. Taxonomy (NCBI): domain Eukaryota; kingdom Metazoa; phylum Nematoda; class Chromadorea; order Rhabditida; family Metastrongylidae; genus Angiostrongylus; species Angiostrongylus cantonensis. The sequence continues at coordinate 15,898 of MQTX01000432.1, read as the reverse complement.
ACTGGGACTTATTCAACTCATTAGTCGGCTGTTGGGAAGATGCCGTTGTCGACAACATCGAGGAGGAATTCGATCGGCTCATTCAACATCTTTACGTTAACGCCATGAAAGCTGAAAGCTGAGAATTCCAAGGTCACCAAGAGACGTCTGTCTCCAGAAACTCTCGAGCTAATACGCCAGCGTGGACTCGCACGAGCTGCAGGCAACCGCAACTAACGTCCGAGCTCGCGAAACAATACAGACAGGTGATAAAAAAAGATCTTAAAGAGAGAAGAGCAGCAGTAATGGTCGAAGCTGCAGAGGCTGG
>MQTX01000431.1:47685-73955 GCA_009735665.1 Angiostrongylus cantonensis | reverse complement strand
AAACATCTTCATGGTAGAGAAAAACTCCAGCTCTATTGCAGCTAGTGGTGAAACTATTTATCCCTACACTCTTTCAATTATGTCAAATGGAAAGCTTAGTATGTTTGATTTGTTTCTGGAGCTGAACAGTCGATTTTTACACTGCTTCTCAATGTCTGCTTCAGATGGCACGTCGAAGCAATCGTTCTCGGTAGTACGAGCCCACATTTACATACAAATAGCCGAGAAGGCAAGCTATTCATCACAAAAAGCAAGTTTTGACTTGTTTCGATAGTTTAGTATGCCGGTGGCGCAATTTGTCCTACCTAGAGCGTTTGGATGAAGCGACATCACGGAATTAACAGTTCTAATGAAGATTCGTCGGTGGAACTTGTGCTGGAATCTCCACTTCCCAGATACATAGCTCTATTCAGTACACACATGCAGTATTGCCCGACATTTATTGCTGCGGTTCGTTGCACATTACACACTTTCTTTATAGAAAACTAGCTGAGAGACAGGCGAAACGAAGAATACGCATGGCGTGGTGGTGAACGCGTTATCCTCCGGAAAGTGTAGTAGCGCGTTCGTTCCCAACCGCAAACATTTGCGGTCCGGAGTTTTGCAAATATTTCAGCACTGATTGTATCACATACAAAACCCTGGCGTGAAAAATAGTAATAGGCATTAAGTCAAAAAGTTGCAATTACTCACAAATTACACATCACCATAGGATGCGTTTAAAATTAGGAAGAAATAAATGACAGGTAGGACTTCTTTAAAATCATTTTTATGATGGCCGTGAACCTAACGAAGTTAGCGTTTTTCTCTCACGTGTCGTGTTCAATATTTAAACGATTCTGCTCACTGAAAGACAATGACACACCTAAAGTCGACCTGGTAGTGGCATGTCTTGAACGCGTTATCCTCCGGAAAGTGTAGTAGCGCGTTCGTTCCCAACCGCAAACATTTGCGGTCCGGAGTTTTGCAAATATTTCAGCACTGATTGTATCACATACAAAACCCTGGCGTGAAAAATAGTAATAGGCATTAAGTCAAAAAGTTGCAATTACTCACAAATTACACATCACCATAGGATGCGTTTAAAATTAGGAAGAAATAAATGACAGGTAGGACTTCTTTAAAATCATTTTTATGATGGCCGTGAACCTAACGAAGTTAGCGTTTTTCTCTCACGTGTCGTGTTCAATATTTAAACGATTCTGCTCACTGAACGACAATGACACACCTAAAGTCGACCTGGTAGTGGCATGTCTCCCGTCCACACAGAATGAATGCAAAGATGAGTATTTTTGTTTCATCGCTTGTGTGATCCACGATAGCAACGACTCGGAGGTTGATTCGTGCCTCTTAGTTCAGTCATCACGTGTCAAGTCTTTGCCTTAATCGGGTCACCAATTTCGCCTCGGAGAAATATTCGCCTGGTCAACCGTACAGGCAGTTCTCTGTTAAGCAGATTGAGTTTATGCAGTCAGTGAAAACCGAGTGAGGCAGGATTGCAGATTTCTAGGCGACGGTCAACTCGTGAATGCTTTCGCTTAAAAAGCTTCTTCAAAAACGTATCATAATGGAAATCGGTTGGTGGGATTGAAGAGTTTGCTCGTTGAGCTACGTTTATGAAGCTCCCGATCAAAATTTTTATAGCATATATAAGTGTGATTGCTCATAAGCAAGTTTTATTCTCTAAATATATTCAACCATGAGTGCAACGCAGCTCAGGCGTCTCAAACAAAAAAGCGTGTGTTTACTTTCTATCATGCTTTTTCGATTCTTCCACAGAAGATCCGTTCCAAAAGCTCTTTGATAGTCGGCTAACCTTTCATTCAATGCACAACAAGTCCTTTGGCATGCAAGTAGAGGGATTTGTGTCGTATGAGCTTCGCAAAGCTAGCAAATCCTAAAGATTTCAACCTATCTATTGTCATGCGAACGTTTAAAAAAAAAGTGACTCGTCATCGTCGTGCATCGAACGAGAAATGCAATAGCGATCGAGCGAGGTTAAACCAAAAGAAGAAAAGAACATCGATATTTCTGTTTTGACGACTCTATCATTTTTCTTATGTCATCGGTCTGAATAGAAGTAAACATAAATCCCTCAAATGCTAGACACAATTTTAGGCCACTTCTTTGTTTAGTACTTTGAAAAGTAGCTTTTCAAGGTCTTCCATGCTGTCTTATTACCGTGTTCGTGATTCATCTTCCTCTTGAGATGCGATGAAGATGAATTCAGAGCGTTACTACACGCCGCCTACAGAATAACGCTTCTCATTCTTGACGTTTTGCTTGTGGCCGATCACACCAATGAGAGGGACAGATACGAAAACTTGTCTCGACTGTCGATAATCCTTTCGACGAAGAAAGATGACAACGAGGTCCCTCCACGTTTCTTCGAATTCGGTGGAAAATTTTCTTTCCGCATAGGGGACGGTTACGCAGCCTGACAAAGATTAACAATGGCTAGTATTCGTCGTTTTCTCTCTCAGCAATTACGAGGTTGTTATTCAGCACACGTTTACTTCCTCACAAATATAACACAAACAACACAACGGTGGCTGATGTTTCGGCAGAATCGCGTTCTTCAGAGCCTGGAAGGGAACACTAATACGCAACTCACTAGGTCAAACGGTTCAACAGCACAAACAGAAAGGTGAAAATTTGAGCGATAATTACAAGATCTACGGCTTCTCGAAAAAACCCACCGCTTTTTTCATCTGTTCTCCACCGAGGAAAAACAGCCGCTCAGAGTCCCATATGGCTGACAACTGCCACCCCCGTCAACGATCGATGCGAAATATTCGTCTCCACAAGTACCACAAGAGATCAGGTATATCGCACCTGAACTCATGCAGTCACCGTCCCTGCCATAAGGGCAGACTGCGCAATTTTGTGCTTCACATAGACGGTCATACAAGTGGTTACGAACTAACTGGCGACGAAGAGTATTCGGTGGTATTTCAACTATCGCTACAGACTCGTCTAGGTCTGCCTTTCTTAAGCATCGCTTCCTCGCTGCGCTTATTTAATCGCTAATGAAGGGCAAGATAAACGGGATAATTGTATGTGTGTTACTGCATGGAAGTAAGCGTATGCTGTTTAACAACCTCGCGATTGCTAAGAGAGAAAACGACGAATTCATAATTCAATGCCGAGGATAATAGAAAGTCGATCCTGGGTACTGTTACAATAGCTAGTATTTTTAATTTGTATTAGAATGTGATACGTTCGGAAAAGAAATATACTGAATGAGGTGGAGTGCGAAGAAAAACACTTGGTACCATTCTTAAATTAAAAAATAGGTTTGAAAGAGGAAATTGATCAAATGGATTTACATTGTAGATGGGACATGATAACAGATGATTTGCGATTGTGACGATAACTTGGTATTAAATAGTTATCTATTTCATATACATATAAAAGGATAAAAGGATAAAGCTCTCAGCGTTGATCAATCGCTGAGGGATGCGCCATGCATTCGACTTCATTAAGCATCGCTGGAGGTGATTGAATGCATATCTGGCCTTTACAATGACTCGCGGTGGCCTACCGATGTATCAAACCAGTGCTGCTATGCACCCAGACAAGTCTGGTACCAGTTTGCCGACTCCGAAAGGATTGAGAGGCTTGGTGGGCTATGGGAGCGGGGATCGATTCCACTTGTGTGTTACAGGGCGCCTCCGACCACTGCGCCACACTGGCCTTTTCATAGGCATGTAGAAAAGAAAAAAAGCAAGTCCTCTTTTATTGAGACCTAGTATCGCGTCGAAATGAGGGTTTTGACATCGAACACCAAGCGTTATACCTTTATCGCATGTAAAAATAAGGGCCCTGGTTTTTGCCATGGCTCTTAGGAATGGAGACGCGCTCAATTTTGTAAAATTGCTGAAAAATAAGTCGGTCACATTCGATTAAAGTGAAGCGAGTTATTGAAATGCTAAGGAAAACTATTATTGTCAGCATTTGTTCGACTGTTATATTCAGGTCGACAAGAATTTCGATCTTTCGGACGAAGTACCAGTGAAAAGTCGTTTGAGGACACGTGTAAAGCGCACCAAGGTTCTTCGAGGAGTGGTTTTCGGATGTCTTGTAATCTTCATGTAAGTGAAAAATTTTGCAATTTTAGAAGCTTGGAAGGGATGAAGCAGATATTGTTCTTTATCGAAGGATGCAGTGCTGTTGAACAGCACGTTATTAGATGAAGATGTAGGGGTTGCTTGTAACATTTTCCTAATAATTCGAGCTCTGAATCACGCATAGAATTCTATACTGCTGTCTTTCGCAAGAAGTATTGGTCTCACTTGATCTGATGAGAGAGGGTTGGATATGTTTTTACACGGACAAATGCTTTTCAGTGAACTAAAATCATCTCACACCGTTGAGTTTTAAATCTGTTTCAAAATAAATTTGTTTTAATCTACAGATGTATTATCATCGTGTTGTTCAAACAACTGAAATAAATGTGCGAGCACAGATTGCGTGCTTTTGCGCAAGAAGTGCTGCGGCTTTGAGTTAAGTAACTAGGAGGCACTCGGTTTGAAGTCGTCCAATCTGGCAATGAGCCTGCAGGAGGAGAACTTGTACGGGGTCAGAGGAGCTAGTTAGACGAAGCGCGTGTTCCCTTCTATAAGTTGGATTTGCAAGTGTTTCCTAGCCTAGTGTTTCCAACCGAGTTTAACATATCAAAGGGAGGACACTACGGCTGTTTTTCTTGATTTCTATTTCATTGCTAAAGTCAACAAGCTAAGAAGAACTATGTAGACATGAGCTTTTTACGACAGAAGCATGCCTTGTTTGCTATACCAACAGAAAATAAGAGCCTTGCAAGCATGGTTTAGAATGTATGTGTTGTCCACCTACAAAAGATGTGTCGCCTTAAGGTGCTAGCAGGTCTTAGAGTACCTCCCTCATATGCAAACACATAAACAATGACTGTCAGGCCAACATTCGGGCCGCTGCATTTTCTTCTACCAACTGGAGTCATTCGATAGCTCTGCAGTAACCCTACGTTTTATGTTCCTGACGGCGCAGTACTTCTGTTAGTACTCTCCTAGTAGCCGAACTACCCTTGTAGTGTTGTAGCATGCGAAAGAGAACAAGGAACAATTCTAGAATTTGATGTGACAGGTTGAAATTATGACCTTCGTTTTACAGTTATTATTACTGCCTGACATCTTATTTTTTGCCGTTATATTTCGACGTTATACTGCCGTGTTTCACAAAAAGCAACCTTTCAATATCTTCCTCAGCCACCGAAAGCAAGGTGTGTTTCAGTAAAATTTATTTAACACTCTAAACTAACCCGCGTAGGGTCAGCCTTATTCCTACACCTGTAGTGGTATGAAGAAAGAAAACTGTTGATTAGAAGCAATTTTGTATGGCGTGTTGGGCGTTGTATCAAGGTTTGAAAATAAAGTAAAGCTACTCTTCTACGTGGCGCTCCACAAAATGATTAATGAACAGGATCACAGATATCAGAGGTTCGAAGTGAAATCGAAAAGTGAAGGTCTGCAAGAACCAAAACTTTTAGTTAATTCGAACTTTGCTCGAACAATTCTTCAGTCTTTCAGTCTATTAGCCCACACCCAAATTAATGGGTGAGAGGCCATCATCGTTCCTTCCACAAAGTCGAAATTTCCATTTTCTCAACTTTTTTGCCAGCGCGATAGTTAGCCAGCGTTCGCCAGGATTGACAATTGAAACTCCATTTAGTTGAATGATGCTGAAACATTTGCAAAACTCCGGACCGCAGGTGTCTGCGGTGGGGAACGAACGCGCTAATATCCTTTCCGGAGACTATTGCATTTACCACCACACCATGTAGGCCCTTTGTTTCGCTTGTCTCTCAGCTAGTACTATCGATCAGTAGTCCATCAGCAATCACCCACCAACGGGATTGATTTGAAGAGCCGAAATCAGCAATGGATCCAGTTGGGCTTAGGGTGTAGTTACAATTATATTATAATTACAGCAAACGGCTTTTCAGTATCCTATAAACCACTTTTTTTTACCACCTTTAATAATTTTTTGATAATCTATCTTTAAGGGATCTCCAACGCCTAAGACTGAAAGGAATGACAAGAAGGCAAGTTAAAACCTTGAAATGACGTAATGTGGTAAAAGGATCACCTCAATTAATCTTCTAAACATCTGTCGGCAAGTGTTCAGAGTTCACAAAATGCCTCCACAGTGAACAGCTTGTCGTCTATGGATAACACCAAGGCGGCGACCTGACGGAAGCGTAGCACGGCCCGTGGAGTGCGTCGTCCAACCACATTGTGGTTTCATTCACATCATTTATGTTCCTCTTTCGCAAGACTATTAATGCAACTTCGAAGTCCTTTTTGTAATAAAGCAGTTCTTGAATGTTGAGCTTTCTTATCGCAGCATTAACAAAGCGACAGCGTGTTCTGCTTTTAAGGGATATGTGCCTCTCATCCACGGCTTTAATATTACAAAATTATGTCATTAGCCATTTAATAAAATCCTGTTCCTATTAAACTACTTTATATGGAGATGCAAAAATAATGGTTGTCTTTGAATGGAGACTTTGGAACGGTACAACTCAACTCGAAAGGAACTGTGTTGGTTAAAATACGATAAAGCGATGAAGGGATAAAGCTCTCTGCGTTGATCAATCCTTAAAAGGTGCTTCGTGAGGGATGAGTCATGCATTCGACTTCATTAAGCATCGTCGGAGGTAATTGAATGCATAGCTGGTTTGTACAATCACTCGCGGTGGACTACTGATTTATTGAATTAGCACTACTTTCCCCCCTGAGATGTCTGGTTACAATTTGCCGACCCGAAGGAGGCTTGGTGGTCCTAAGGTGCATGATCAATCCCATGTGTATAGCAGTGCGCCTCTAATCACGCTACAAGTGCATCCTACTAAAATGCGATATAATCAAGAATCTGCAGATTTTTGTTAACGATGTTCAATTTAATTAATCTGATAACTTAAAACTTCATTGTTCTGGTGGAAGCGAATTCTTCAAAGGCATTTTTTGAACGGTTTACTCGTTAAAAAATTTTTAGGGCAACAGTTGTTAAGATGCTTCAAAAAGGTAATAGCTGTTTACCCGAGTTGAGTGCGGTGGTTCGCAGCCTAACTCATCGAGCTACTGTAGAGTTAGCTGCGAAAGCATGGTCGAGGCTGTCGCCCTCAAGGATTAGACCTTACCTGTTGACCACGTTTCGATGCAAAGGATGGACTTTTTGTGAAATTTCGTTGATTTCGTCGACAGTACTTATATCGCTTTGCAAGACACAGGATGATTTGTTAGGTGATTCCTTCTATCGAAGAAAATAAGGTCATCAAAAACATCGTTTAGTAAGCTGTACTTCACACGATGCTTACAAATGTCGTGTTATCATAGAGAATCCATTTCCTACTCTATGTCATAATCACCTGTGCCAACTGTAGTCCCGTTGATCGTCGAGTGACTCGAGCGGGAGCCAGTAAGTTCTCCATTTTTCCCTGTCGCGTGCAAGGGTAGCCCAGCGGGTCCTGCTCGCTTTAGAGACTCGTCGAGTATCATATCTTTCTAGGTTTTTCGTGAAGAACTCTATCCATCGGGTCGGTGGCCTTCTTGTAGTACGTTTGACATCCCGAAGAATCCAGTCACTAACAGCTCTTGACCATCGGTTATCATTCACACGCATTAAGTGTCTAGATCATCTTATCTTCGATTGTTTGGCGTATAGAGCGGCATCTTTGATTCTTGATCGTTGACGTAGGTCTGAGCTTCGGATCCCATCCCTTACTTGTGCGAAACGGGATACTCCTAGCATCGTCCTTTCGACTGAGCGTTCGATAACGCTGAGTGATCGTTCATCCTGCTTACGTAGCGACCAAGTTTCTGACGCATACGTTAGGGCAGGAAGAACCGTTGAGTCGAAAAGGTGGGCACGGAGTCGGGTGTTCTTTGTTCTCTTCACTACATCCTCGATGCTCTTGAAAGCTCCCCAACCCACACGTTTCCTTCTGCTCAGCCCTGGAGTTAAATCGTTCACAATATTGACTTCCCGATTTAGATATACATAACTGGAGCATTTGGAGGTATTCGTTCCGTTGAGCGTGAATGGGGCATAGGAATTCAATCAGTTCTTCATGAATATCGTTTTCTTGAGATTTAGTCGAAGACCAATATTTCCACTCGCTTTATCAAAGTCCGTAAGCATAAGTTCCGCTTGGCTAATGTCTGGTGTTACAAGGACGATATCATCAGCAAAGCGAAGGTGATGTAACTGCCGACCATCGATGTTCACTCCCATACTGTCCCATTCCAATGCTGGCATGACGATCTGGAGAGTGGCTGTAAATAATTTTGGCGAGATTGTATCGCCCTGCCTAACTCCTCTCTTGACGTCAACGATAATATCGTTGTAGAATGGTGAAATTTTGGTTGTGAAATTTTTGTACAACTCACGAAGATTCTTTATGTACTGAGTAGGAACTCCTTGACTATCAAGGGCTTCCAGGAGTGCTTCTAAAATTGAATTGAATCAAAGGCCCTCTGTAGATCGATGAAAGTGAGACAGAGCGGTCTTTCGTACTCTCGCGATACTTCAGTGAGCCTTGTTATTGTGGTGATGTGGTCCATCGTACTAAATCCTTTTCGAAACCCTGCTTGCTCGCACGGCTATCCTTCGTCCAGTGTTCTGTCAATCATGTTCTGGATGACTCGAGTGAAAAGTTTGTTGATGAAGGACAACAAGCAGATTGGGCGATAGTTGCCTATATCGGTAACGTGAAGATGTTCAATTAGCTTATTGTATTCCTCGCCGATGTCGTCGACAACGGCGGCATCTTCCCAACAGCCGACTAATGAATTTAATAAGTCCCAGTTTACAGTGGTTCTGGGACTTCGGTCTTTGAATTTAGCGGCTTTTTCTCCTTTCCGCGAGAAATAAAATCTTGCACGGAGGAGACGGTGGTCTGATCCCGTGTAGAATTTTGGGACAACAGCGACATCGGTTAGGCAAAACTTTTTATTTACTATGATGTGGTCTATTTTGTTTTGCTACTTTCCATTTGGAAATTTCCACGTCCAGCGTTGACGGTGAGGCTTCTGGAATTGCGAGTTACCATGGTCTTGGCCGCCATGATAAACTCAGAGAGCCGCTCACCCTGTTCGTTCCATTCTAATCCGTGGGTCCCAATGTGACGTTCCTCAGACGATCTTCTTAGACCAATCTTGGCATTGAAATCTCCAATGAACACCTTGAAGAATGTATGGTCTTCTCAGTAGAACCTCTCCAAGTCCATGTAGAACGCTTCGACTTCTTCTTCGTCATAGTTTGATGTTGGCGCGTAAACGACGAAGATTGTCAAAGCCGTTATTGATCCACATCTTTTTAATCGTAAACGTCTGATTCGGGCTGGAAGCTTTTCAAATGAATCGATGTTCATGGACAAACTCGTGTTGACGAGAACGCCGATACCGCCTACGCCTCTACTGTCGCATGTTCCGAGGAACAGTTCTTCTCCAGTGTCATAGACAGCGTTGAATGGGTGACGTCGTCTCGTCTCGGCTAGGCCGATTATGTCGTTCCTTATCATTCTTGCTTGCATGAGCAATTCCTCTATCGAGGACTCGGATGCAAGTGTACGTGCGTTGTAGGTACAGATCGTCACCATAGTTCTTGATCCAGGCAGCTTCCATTGGCCTTGAGATTTTAGCAGCCTCTCCTTACTCGTCCTACCCAACGCTGCGAAATTGGGGTCTCTTTCGGGGTCAGGCGAATGAGGTCTGTTTTTTTTTTTACTGTACTTAGCATTTTTGATATTCACGTATAGCTTGCTGGGCTTTGAATGTGGGAGCTGGTTATACTCACGTGTAGCTTGCTAGGCTCTCCCAGAGTGGATATAGAGCTTATTTGTTGGAGGCGACTCATAACCGCCTCCCATGTAGCTCCCTGTTACTTGATTACAGGCTTTTGGCCGAATTGACTCGTAGAATACAATCCGCATAAAGGGGAGCGTACCCACACACGCATGCATGAATACGCCTAGCAAATACAGCAAGTATGTGCCAAATTGGCGCAGCAGAAACAAGGAGTCCATCCCTTGGATCCACCTGCGTCTCAGGGAAGCAAAGGTCGCTTTTGCTCAGCGATTAACACCCTATCCGCCACCTGGGGATGCGCCACGTAGCCTCGCGACTAACCGGTTCGAGACCCCGCATGTGGGGAAGATATGTGGTATGTCATAATACTAAGGTGAAATGGGTCGTTTTTTTTGCTTGAAGGAAGCACAGAAAGAAGTTTATGACGACTGTCACAGTGATGCTGGGATATTCGCAAAACTTGATCCCCAGGCCAGACCGAACCACGATTCCCCCTTCTGGGAGCTCATGAGTTACACATTGCACCACTGAGGCACTTGCTTTGTCTTTCTCTTAGCAGTTCTTACCCAAATAACGCGATCAGCAGTCAGCCTTTACACCGGGATTGATCTGGGAGAGCAAAAATCGGCGTTGAACTCAGTTAAGATGAGGCTATTGTCGAAATCATAATGTAAACCCTTTATTTACTGCCTACGGTAATTTTTCATGAAAAGGGATTATGTGAAATGTCACCACAGTAATCCTGAGATATTCACAGACTTTGGATGGTAGGCTAGATCGAGCCACGATTACCTTTTCCGGGAGCTTGCGTGTTGTACACTGCACCACTAAGGCCATTTTTTGCCTTTCTCTCAGCTATTTTTCGCCCTAGCGATGCTATCGGTATTAACGGGAATGACATGAAGAGAACAAATTGGCAATGAATTCAGTTAAGCTGAGGCTGCAATCGAAATCACATTGTATGACGTTTATGTACTGCTTAATATTTTTTCATGGAAGGGTATGACGAGAAACACAACCACAATGTCGAATAACCTTAAATTTACCACTTTCAAGCAACCGTTCAATCACGTCTTCAAAAGTCTAGCCACCTAAGGACCATCTAGCCACCTTAGAAAACATTGATCTTTTACATTACATTCTATAGTACCAGTTTCGCTTGTAACCACTAGATGTTAGTCGTGCATTCCTGACGTGTGTCACGAGGCAATAAGTCATGAACAGCCTCGTCTCCAGTGCAGCCTTGCGAGCCATGCCAGCACTGAGCATTCGGAAACCTTTTCTCGGCCAACGCTTTGGTGGCATTTAGAGTTGCTGCTGTCTTTTCATGTTTAGAATTAACGATAGTTTTTCAAGAACTACTGAAAAATTGGGAATACAACAACCTAATAGAACAAATCCTACCCTACTGTTGTAGGGTTTCTTTGGTGTAACCTTATTTTGGAATTTATTCAGTTAAAACTTTCAGAAATTCGAAAAGGAAACTTGGTTTTATAAAAAATTAATGTCGCTTGCGGGGGCAGCCGCTAACACCTTGTGGTCCCAGAATAAATTCCCCTTGTTCAATTGCTTTGCTGTTCTCATCACGAGGCTCGGCGAATGAAAAAGAAGGAAAAGCTTTTGTTCTGTGAAACCCTGAAAAATAGAATTTCATCGCAGTGAAATAACTGACCTGTAAGGTTTGGTGCCGTGGAATCGTTAGTAGAGAAATATGGCTACAGACTGAGAATCTGTAGAGCTTGTGAGATAGACGGAGATTGTAACTGCACGAACTCCATTTACAACGTCGCTTGTTTAATGTCCTTTCTCTGTAGCGAGTCATAGGGATTTTCGCGTCGTCGCCGTACAGTAACATACATGTTTTGATTTTATAGTAAGCATTTACAAAGTTGTTATAAATCCTTTGTTATGGCTAACCTTCCACTGGTTTCACCTTCACGAAATTTACGACGATTCCAGTCGAGTGTCCACAACTATCCTTTTTGGGATGCTGGTTTCTGTTACGAATTAAGAATGGGATAGCGCCCTCCAGCTTTGCCCATTTATACAGGACTCTAGCCTCGGTGAAGTGACCTGCCCTCCTTGGCGATTTCCCAGGATACAAGTCGCTCGTTGGGCGATTACCAACCAGAATAATTTGTCTTCTTGATGATGTCCCATCGTGTAGTTGTCGGATTTGCATTAGCTAGCATAGAAGTCATCAGCATAACTGGTGTCTCACAAGCTGTGTAATTGTTATCATTCGAGGTTGGAAAGTTAGGCGCGATGATGCTTTTGCAGTTCCACTCATTCGTGATTTATTTATAATCGTCTTATATTTGTGAAGTACTCTGCAGATTTTATGCTATCAAATCTGATCAGCCTTATCATTTACAGAAGAGGTCGAGGGTGTACCATTTTCTTCATGTACGATGGAAAATCAGTTGAAATGTTTTTCTGGTTGGTTCAATTTCAGCATTCAGTACGCGAAATTGTTCGCAGTATTAGATATATAGTGCATGGTTTCTGATAATTGCCTGGACACACGTCGTCGCCGAGAAGGCCGAGAAGGAACTAAAGCTCTTCTTCAACAATGCTGAGGATTTCACGACTGTCAAAAAGGTTAGCATAAAGTACTTTTCATCGTCCTTCACAAACAACATTCCACCTTCATATAAATGTTCCTTTAGAAAATGACAGTTCACATTGCCTTATGTTCACAAGCACTGCTTGTGTCTCAAACAACACTTTCCATTTTTTGTTAGTAGAGCACCTGGTTCACTCTGGAACACTTTTCATAGGAGGTGAACGTCAAACGTCTTAACCGCTGTCCTCTAATAAAATTAAAAAGACGCCATCAGAGTGCTCCCAAGACCAGAGGTCACCGCGTAAGAACTTTGTTCATTATACTGCAGAAGAACTGTACTACTGAACATGCGATACTACAAAAATCGGTAGAATTGGTGGCTTTATTGGCAGAAGGAGCGCGTGTGGCACAGTGGTCGGAGGTGCCCTGCAACACACACGCGGAATCCATCTCCGCGCCCACGTGCCGCCAAGCGTTCGATCCCTCCGGGGTTGGCAAATTGGCACCAGACCTGTCTGAGACGATAGTAGCATTGGCTTGATACATCGGTAGGCCACCGCTTGCCATTCATTGTAAAGGAAGGATATGCATTCAATCGTCTCCAAAAGATACTTGATGAAGTCGAATGCATAGCGCATCCGTCAGGGATTGATCAACGCCGAGAACTTTATCCTTCATTTTTTTAATGGCACAGGCTACAACGAAGATGGTCGTCATATCACAGAAAATCGATAGCTTCCATGAAGGGAAATGGAAATTTTAAGAAGTGGACCTTCAAAACCACCATAAATTGGGATTTGTCCACTTTTGCAGGCAGCTTTTAGGAAAATATTATCTACCACATCGATAAGAAATACGACCGGTTTGCCACACGTAAGACCAGAAGTACGAAAGTAGTCTCAGCGGCTCTTCCTTCTGAATTCCTTTATGCTATCATGTTCTGCCATTTTGGTGAAGAATCGGGATCGGAGAAAAACTGCGACCAGGAAGGAACTGCACCTCCGACCGCTAAAGGATCAGAATAGAACATCCAAAGAAACATCCTGGTAGCTTCGACTTTGAGGTAGATGTGATGATGGAGACTCTGGACACAAAGTCTCTTTCTTTAGTTAACAGCCTTTTGCTGACGCATAAAAACCCTTTATTAGCTACATAAAAATTCTAAGACCACAACTTCGTCATCCTATGATAACGTCATTGTTAGAGATATTATCTCTTCAACACTATTTGAGTCACATCTCTGAGGGTGTATGTTGATTGAGGGTGACATGGAAGCAAAAATTGAAGACTGGTTACGAACAGAGTATTCTCGAAATTAATGGCAACTTGTTTAAAGCATTAAGCATCGGGTAGTTAACTTGATAGCTTCAGAACTCAGCAAACGAAAGCTAGCCACTTAGAGAGTTCGTAAAAAGATCAACGATGTAGTGAAGAACATTCCAGTAAGCCTAGTTCTTACTGCGCCCACTTTCCTAAGCTTACGGTTCGTCCTTTAACGAGCGGCTCAAAACTGTGGACACTGCCTGGGGATATTACCGTAATAAACGAGGTATGAAAGATCGACCAAAGTTGCGGAATATGGTATTGGGAATGAAATTCTGAAAGTACCTTTCACTGCACAACTCAGAGAGGGATTTCGGATTCCTTACACATGTCGACACTGTCCTTTAAGAGAGCCTTATATACTCGGCTACTCTGCTACGTGACCAAGCGACGGAGCAATTTGGGCTTTGCTGGCACTGGCTTGAGTCACTAAACTATTAGCGCAAGAGTCATATGGTTACCATAAAAGTGGAATTTTCTTGGTGTTTCTGGCATTTTCTCGTAAATCCTGCGACGTTATCTCCAATGTATTGTTGTAGTTCTGTAATCGTTGTATGATTCAAGCTGACTCTGTCAAAACGTTCATTCGCTCTTTTCGCATACCACATCTGCTTAATGGGCTTTGTTCTCTCGGTTGAGAAGATAAAATGATAACTTTATCTTGGCCCTTCATGTAGAACTCGGTGGAAAGCTTACAATAGTGTGCTTTAACGGTTAAAGAATTAAACTAGAGTAAATTGTCCATGATGTGGAATTATTTCTAGCTCAGCTTCTAAATAGAAGTCTCAGATTCGTTTTCAGCTTTCTGTAAACTTGCTAAAAAATGGATAGGAGTACGTTTAAGACAGTCGACCATGGCACACATCGTAAGCTAAAAGCTTGCAGATCACGATCCCGCTGCATCTGTTCTAACTTGTTCTTAAAATGAAAATGGCGCTGTCCAAGTATACCTCTCATCGATGCCTTTACAAATTGTTTGGTTTACATTATTTTAATATACAAAACATCTATTTGGTCGCAGTACTATAGTAGGTTGTACTTCCGGAAGGGGAAATGAGATTGCCATGAAGTACTGCTCGTTCAGCTCCTGCTTCCACTCTCAGACAGATTCACTACAATCATCCATAGTACGGATATTACTGAAAACACAGTCTGCACAGAATTTCCGTTTGATATCGTTAACGAAAGTGGACAGACAGCACTCATAGTGCTTCCGTAAGTACTTTACAGTAATGTTCTTTGGAGCATTATCACTGCAAATTAAGCGTGAATACAATGCATTGTGCAGGAATCCCAACAGTGCAAGAAATATTCGTAGACATCCGGTTGTCGTTCTGCATCATTTCATTTTCAGTCGTTTTTTTCTGATCACAAAGCATTATCCATACCATTTCTCGAGCTCTTCTTTCGCTACAAATCACATTATGTGCTGGGTGCATGTGGCGGAGTGATCGCAGGCGCCCAGCAACACACGATAGCACTGGCTCGATACATCGCTAGGCCATCGCAAGTCAATATAAAAGCCAGATATGCATTCAATCACCTCAAACGATGCTTAAGGAAGTCGAATGCATGACGCATCCGTCAGGGATTGATCAACGCCGAGAGATTTATCCTTAATCCTTTACGATGTTCATTTGCTGCAGAGCCTTTAAGATGTTCATTTGCTGCTATGTCAAAGTCCTTGAGTCAATCCTTTTATCCTTTATGTCTTTTAACCATCACGTCAAAACTCGCTTGAAATTGCTTTTTCTGCCTTGCACTGTACTGGAAATTTTTTTTTGCCTTGATTCTTCAAGTATTTAAGAAAAACCAGTACTGTAACGTGTTCACCTCATTTACTGTTATATAAGAAATGAAGGCGGTTTTGTAAAACCTCCTGATTGCACTTCTTCCATTCCAAGCAGTACACTTGGCAAGCCTAGCAGGTATGTTATATCATCAGATCAATCGATGACGATCCACCTTCCTGCTTCTCACAAAGTGAAGGAGGAAATATTGTGTATGCAGTTGTGGGACCAAATGACGTAAAGGTAAATTGGATTTGGAAAATCCAACTTTGTTCCGACGTATGCGAGATTCTTCCAGCATGGGAACCTGAAAGAAGAAATATCTGATCTACATGTAGGAGATATCGAAGATCTTGTTGAGTATCTGGATGACATTACGGTAAGAGCGATCGCAATGCTGTGAGGAATAGAATTAAACATGCCTTTATAGTTTTAGACAGAGCAAGACTTAGTGCATGAAGTTTCTGATACGTATACCGGTGTGAAGGTTAGTAGTTATTTTTTCAATTAAAGATAGTAATAAATGAGGATAAACGAGACTTCTCCAAGAAAAACTTCCTCGTACCGACAACGGCCAAAGACTTTTGGTGAAGACCTAGAAATGTATAGCAATGCTACGTTTCCAGAGGGGCGGGTAGCGCAGCGGATAGAGGCTCCCAGTAATGCATGCACATAGGATTGATCTCTCGCTTTAGGCTTACCAGGCCTTCCATCGCTTCTGGTTCCGTAAATTGCTACTAAACTTGTCTGGAAAAATAGCAACGCTGATTGAATACATTTGTAGGCCACTGGAAGTCCTTGTGTCACCTGTATCACTCGTCGTTCCGTTGATCGTCGAGTGACTCGAGCAGGCGCCAGTAAATCTTCCATTTTTCTCTCTCGCCTGCAAGAGTTGCCCAGTGGGTTCTTCTCGCTCTAAAGACTCGTTGTCTATCATGACTTTCTTCTATTCTTTAGTCGACAACTCTGGCCATAGGGCCTGTGATCATCCCGTAGTAGGTTCGACTTCCCGCGGAATCCAGTTACTGGTCGCTCTTTTCCATTGGTTGTCGTTACCTTACGGGTCTGGCACACTTTATCTTCGACTGTTTGGCGTACAAAACGACATCTTTCATTTTTGTTCGTTGACGCAGTTCGGAGCTTCAGATACCATCCCTTACTTGTGTGAAACGGGATACTCTTACCATCGTCCTTTCGACTGCGCGTTCGATAGCGCTGAGTGATCTTTCATTCTGCTTACACAGCGACCAGGTTTCTGACGCATACGTTAAGACAGGAAGTACCGTTAAGTCGAAAAGGTGAGCACGTAATCAGGTGTTTTTTGTCCTCTTCACTACATCCTCGATACTCTTGAATGCTCCCCAAGCCGCTCTTTTCCTTTTGCTCAACTCCGGAGCTAAGTCGTTTATCATGATGATTTCCCGACCTAGATAGGCGTAAGTGGATCATTCGGAGATATTCATTCTATTGAGCGTGAATGAGAGTAAGCTTGCGTTGACCTAACGTGATTTTCAAATTACTTAATTAGCGTCGAAATAGTGCCACATTTACTCACTCCAACGCTTTAAAATCTCACTTTTGTGCCATGGCCGAAGGCTGGGCAGGAGTTCTTTCTGGGTTAATTGTTATGGATTTATTTAAATCAGTTATATGATATGAGCAGAACACAGTTAGGTCAAAAAAGCAAATAAGAGCAAAATACAAAAATAATCTATGGGGCCATGAAAGTGTTAGCAGCGGTGAACCAACAATGTATAACATCTTCAAAAACCAACGTTTTGGTTCAAACGCTGTTTTCACCTGCAAGGTTTCTGATTTCAAATTTTGAGCATAGCTGTGTCATCCAGACAAGCGATAATTTCTGCTTCGCTTTCCAATTGTCGTACATTAAACTAACAGAAGTTTCTTCTAGGAACATGTCAGTCTTCTCGATCCTATCTACGTTCCGCTGTGGCTTGTCATACTCATCGCAATTCTACTCATTTTGTCGATACTTATCACATTAATCATACAATGCAGAGAACCAACGTAAGTGCTTCAAGTAATCACGTGTATAATGTGTTTTTTAAGAAAACGAACAAAGATTCCAATGCTCTCCGATGAGCTAGGAATCACTTACGAAAGTCCAAAGGTCGCGTCAAGAGTGTGGAGTACACACGAGCTCACAACAAAGCTCTATAAGGAAACTTCGAAAATCTAGCCTTTTTCCTCCATGATTTTTTTTGCCACAACTCTAACGTTGCAAGTGGAAGTAGGTTATGTAGTCCAATAAAGTCGATAACATTCACCATCCATTCTAAAGGCTGTTAATGAACTTTCACTGAGACCGCATTTGCCATTAGCTTACTCTCCGCTTCAACTATGATCACCTGGCCGCCAACTCACGCACTTGATCCGACGTCTTCTCACAAATGGAAGTGATCAGAAGGTTGGCCTGTATCAAAGAATGCACTGTGGTACACCCATTGTGCATGCCTAATCGGGCCGGATTCGAATGTGGTGAATCTAGTAAATTGCTAGATATTCGTCTGAGCACACGCTTGTCAATAGTCCAGCATGGGATATCTCTGACCGATATCGAAAATGGACTCCATCAGAGGTAGTGACAAAGCTGGGAACCTGAAATAGTGACTACTTCGGTGTTGTTAGAGTTAACTTCTGTACTAATATTAGTGTGTAAATAATACAGATGAAATTCCGGACCCATCTATTACACACGAGGGAAATCAATGTCGATGAAGGATACATAAGTGATTACTTCTATATTTTTAAATTTTCACTTTTCACATTTTCACAGATTTTCAATTTTTAGTACTGAAAGATTATTTGAAATTCGAAAAACTATTTCTTTGCAGCATTAAAACAAAGGATAAAGCGCTCGGCGCCGATAAATTCTTAGGAGACTACACCCAGCATCGTAGAGCGAAATGAGTGCATATCTGGTCATCGCACTAACACTCGGTGGTTCACCGATATATCAAGTCGTGATTTATTTCGAGCCGGTTAGTCGCGAGGCTACGTGGCGCCAGAAGGCGGGGGGTCCCAGTTGGTGGATAGGGGGTCAATCACGGATCAAAAGCTACCTTTGCTTCTCTGAGACACAGCTGTATCCAGAGAATTCTTCGTTTCCGCTACACCGATACGGTACATACTCTCTATGTTTACGAGAACACATTCATGCATGCGTGCTTGAGTGTGTTCTCGTTTACGCGAATTGTCTTCTACGAGTCAATTCGGACAAAAGCCTCCAATCAAGTGCGAGGAAAGTGTATGAGAGGCGGTTGGGTGTCAACTCCAAAAGGTAAGCTCCTCGTCTACTCTGGAAGAAACTGGCGAGCTACTCGTAAGCATATTGCCCCCACGTTCAGAGTTCAACAAAAATAAACAAGCCTCATTCTCCTTGACCTCGAAGAGCAAGCGATTCGGTAGCGTAGGGTGGAAGGAATACGGTGAGGCTGCTAAAATTTCAGGGTCATTCCAAGCTCTCTAAATCGCAAAGAACTAGGGTGACGATCTGTACCTGTAATGTAGCTACACTTGAATCTGAGCCCTCGATGGAATTGAATTCTAAATCCGAAGAAAATCCGAAGTTCGAATTTAAGAATCGAACAGCACGGATTAGAATGGAACGAACAGGGTGAGCGGCTCTCTAAGTTTATCATGGCGACCAAAACCATCTATGGTAACTCGCAATTCCAGAAACCCCACCCTCAACGCTAGACGTGGGAGTCTCCCAATGGAGAGTACTATAACGAAATAGACCACATCATAGTAAATAGAAAGTTTTGCCTAACCGATGTCGCTGTTGTTCCAAAATTCTACACGTGACCAGACTATCGCCTCCTTCCTACAAGAATCTATTTCCTTCGAAAGGACAAATAGCAGCTAAATTCAAAAAACGAAGTCCCAAAACCATCGTAAACTGGGATTTACTCAATCCACTGGTCGGCTGTTGAGAAGATGTCATTGTCGATAACATCGACGAAGAATACGATCGGGTCATTCAACATCTTCACGTTTGCGCTATGAAAGCTGAGAGTTCGAAGGTCACCAAGAGACGTCTGTCTCTAGAAACACACGAGTTGATACGCCAGCGTGGAATTGCACGAGCTGCAGGCAACCGCGAACTATCGTCAGAACTTGCAAAACAATGCAGGCAGGCGATAAAAGGCCTTAAAGAAAGAAGAGCAGCAGTAAAGGTCAAAGGTGCAGAGGCTGGGAAAAGGATTCGTAAAGCCAACAAAATCTTCGCCAATTAGAAGACCTAGATGATTGCAATCTGACGCCCAGACAGAACAGTTATAACGTACAGAAAGGCAATGAAGAAAATCATTTACGAATACCATTCAGGTTTTTTCGATAACAAAGTTTACTTTCCGACATATGAAATAAAGGTGGGTGGATATGTTGAATCACCGGTTTTCCCTTCCGAAATCCGACATGCCATTTTGCCGGTGAAAAATTGGACAGCACTAGGTCCGGAGAGGATAGCATCTCAACGCCTGAAGAACTTTTGCCAGTTTTAGTAAATAGACTGGCTTGGCTCTTCACAGGTTACCTGTCTGAATGCAAGGTCCCTACACAGTGGAAGACCAGCAGGACCGCGTTTTTGTTCAAGATAGGTGACCAATACGATGTCGGCAACTATCGCCCAATCTGTTTGCTGTCTGTCGTCTACAAACATTTGACTCGAGTCATCTTGAACAAGTTTGACAGAACACTGAACGAAGGACAGCCGTGCGAGCAAGCAGGGTTTCGAAAAGGATTTAGTACGATGGACCACATTCACACGATAACAAGGCTCATTGAAGTATCGCGAGAGTACAAAAGACCGCTCTGTCTCACTTTCATCGACTTACAGAAGGCCTTTGGCTTAATTGAGACAAAAGCAGTTATGGAAGCTCTGGACAGTTAGGGAGTCCCTGAATAGTATATAAAGATGGTTCGTGGGGTGTATGAAAATTTCACATTCAAAATATTAGTAATCCACAACCTTTTAACATCAACAACAAAAGAGATATTAGTCAAGGCGTTGCGCGCTTTAGGGATTCGTCGAGCAGCGTGCCTTTCTTCTAAGCTTTTTGGAAAGAACTCTGACCATCGGGTTGGTGATCTTTTTGCAGTACGTTTGACATCCCGGGGAATCCAGTCACTAACGGCTCTTGTCCATCGGTTGTCATTCATACGCATGTGTCCGGCTAATCTTATCTTCCACTGACTGGCGCACAGAACGGCGTCTTTGATTTCCGATCGTTGACGCAAGTCGGAGCTTCGGATCCCATCCTTTACTGTGAAACGGGATACTCCTAGCATCTCTTTTCGAGTGCGCGTTCCAAACGTGAATAGGACATACGAAACCAATCCGTTCTTCATGAACATCGTTTTCTTTAGATTTAGTCGAAGACCAATCTTTCCACACGCTTTATCAAAGTCCGCAAGCATTCGTTCCGCTTGGCTAATGTCTGGTGTTATAAGAACGATATCATCAGGAAAGCGATGGGGATGTATCTGCCGACCGTCGATTTTCACTCCCATATTATCCCATTCCAATGTTCGCATGACGTTCTGGAGGGTGGCTGTAAATAATTTTGGCGAGATTGTATCGCCTTGCCTAACTCCTCTTTTGACGTCAACGTTAATATCGTTGTGGGTTGATGAAATTTTGGTTGTGAAGTTTTTGTATAGCTCACGAAGTATCTTTACGTATTGAATAGGGACTCCTTGACTACCAAGGGCTTCCATGACTGCTTCTATCCCATTTGATTCAATGGCCTTCTGTAAATCGATGAAAATGAGACAGAGCGGTCTTTTGTACTCTCGCGATACTTCAATGAGCCTTGTCATCGTGTGGATATGGGCCATTGTGCTAAATCTTTTCGAAACCCTGCTTGCTCACGTGGCTGTCCTTCGTCCAATGTTTTGTCAATCCAGTTTAGGATGACTGGAATCAAAAATTTGTGGACGACAGACAGCAAGCAGATTGGGCGATAGTTGCTGATGTCGCGTAGGTCATCCTTCTTGAACAATAACACGGTCTTGCTTGCCTTTCACTCAGTAGGGACCTTGCATTCAGACGAGTAAATTGTGAACAGCCGAGCCAGTATGTTTACGAGGACTGGGGGAAGGTTCTACAGTTGTTTTGATCTTATCCTCTCCGGACCTGGTGCTGTTCAATTTTTCACCGACGAAATAGCCTGTCGGATTTCGGAAGTGAGAACCGGTGGTACAACAGATCCGTCCTCTTTTATTTCATATGACGAAAGCTGGACCTAGCTATCGAAGAGATCTGAATAGTATTCGTGAATTATTTTCTCTGTTACCATTCTGGACGCTGTTATTGTTCCGTCTGGGCGTCGGAGTGCAATCATCTTGTTCTTGTAATTGGCGATGCTTCGGCGGGCTTTGCGAATACTTTTCCCAGCCTCTGCAGCTTCGACCATTACTACTGCTCTTCTCTCTTCAAGATCTTTTTTTATGGCCTGTCTGCATTTTTTCGCAAGCTCGGACGTTAGTCGGCTGCGGTTGCTTGGAGCTCGTGCGATTCCACGCTGGAGTATCAGCTCCATTGTTTCTGGATACAGACGTCTTTTGGTGACTTTCAAACTGTGAAAAAATGACAATTTATAATGTCGATCGAAAGTAAAGAGGATACCTTCCTGCAAATATTGACTATCGATTTGCTTTGTGATACATGAAATGAAATGAAATGAGGATGAAATTAAAAATTAGAAACAAAATTAGAAAATTAGAAACAAAAGCAAAGTAGATGTTTGTGTTGTGGAGCTCGGAAGTATTCTATCATAGCAGGCAGGACTATTAGAGGAAATTACAAGAATTTCAGTGCCAAAGACAGTCAGCGGGTGAATCCGGTGAAAAAAACTGACAGCATATCTGAATCACCTGGGCGCTGTAGCACTACTAGCGAGCCTCAATCGATGTCCGCATCTCATAAGTACGTAACCAGCTCCGAGAAGAAAAGGCGGCTGAAAAGGAGCCTACCAGCAGTAGACCCCGAGGTAAGCGTGTAGCAAATAGGTTTTCAACTTACCACTTTTTCACTTACGATGAACCACGCATATTTCATATTTGAAGGAGAACAAGTACTAACCACCCTTCGAAAGCACGTAATTCTTTGGTAAAATTTGGTGAATAATGCAGGGGAATGGAAGATCCGAGTGAATCAGATCAGCTCAGAGCTTTACCTTTCATTCGGTGATTGGCCTCGCGCGGTCTAATGTAATCCGCTATTCCAGTTTCTTTATCATGTCGTTGCCCTCTGTGATTGAACGTCTTAAATAAGCCATCTACTAGTTGGTATTTTTCAAGGATAAGATTGCCTGTTTTCATGACCACTGTGTAGAAGACTTCTTCACCAACTATACAGCTGCAGAAAAGAGTACCAGCGAGGTGGTTTCGTCTTGAGAGAGGAAAAAAAAGAAAAAGAAAGAATAATAAAATGAGGCGATGTCGAGGACATTATCGTTGTTCCTTTTCATATCCTATTTAACAATACTCTTTAACGTTTCCAGAGCAAAGGAAAGGAGGACGAGTTTCCTGCGAAACAGCGTGGTGTTAACGAGGTAAACTTGAAACAGTGTTCACCGTGGTTAATTCAGAGTAGTCATTGTAAAGGAGAAAATATTTAGCTAATAAAAGAACCTGTGACGTCCACAGAATTTGAGCTGTACCTCAACCGCCTCGCTCGTTTTGTTATTCAGTACTATGATAAACCGACGATATACGATGTTACACCAGGTGAATTTTATTCCAGCAAAGATCAAATTTACTTTCTTGTACTGTGAAATCCACTTGATTAGTAATTTCCGCAAGTTTTGTGCGAAGAGGCATATGCTACACATAAGACTTCAGATGTGAAGCGTGGATTCTTGTATAATAAACTGCCGAAGAACTGCCCACAGAACCCGGACGCATTCAAAGCAATCTTCGACGATTTCAAAAATCAAGTAGTGCCTGGAGTAAGGACCATTTAGCTCTTTTTCTGTGCACGAATTGTTCCATATAATAAGTAGCTGTCTGAGTGAATGGTATCTATGCGGCCGACAAATTCAATGAGATTCGAGATCTTTGCCCAAGAAATGCTAGCTGCAAAGCTACCGTTGCTATTCTCTATACTAAGGAATGCTTGAGAAATTCATTTCTCTGCAGCTCACTCACTGGCAACATCCGTTTTTCTTCGCCTACTATCCGATCGGGCGCTGCTATCCTGATGTTCTGGCCGATTTCATAACATCAGCAATTTCTGCGATTGGATTTTCGTGGGTATGTTTATTAACATGCAGTAGACGACATTTATCAGAAGCAAATTCCTATGAATCGTGAACACTTACGACGACCATAATTTGTCAGTACCAACAGATACTGGATGTTTGTTTTCTCGTTCAATATTTTCCACGCACAGGTACAGAAGTGTAGGATACATCTGTTATCTCCGAATGCAGCTTTTGATTGTTTGAAAGTCTACCCTTGAAATGAATTGTGCTGCAGAAAATCTAAAAATATACCTGTAGATGCGCTCGTGCGTCCATTTGATGTCTGCATTCAGAAAAATCTTGGCATTTAGGCAAAGACTTTCAGCAAAAACATCCCTCACGGAATGTTATGTTCCAGACGTGAGAATGATTTACAGAGTGGTGCACGATTATGACGGTGTTGGAGTCCTTCAACCATCCTTTCTTGGTTCTTTCTTGTGTAACAGTCTTAGTTTAAAAGGGTCTCATTTTCATTCATCCCATCATTCACCGCTTGCCATTCCTTACGAATGGCAAGATCTCTTTTAGAATTTGAAGCTGAGTCCGACGCCTTCATGAAGATAGTCGTAACAAAAGGATAAACCTTTCAGCGTTGATCATTTCCTGAGGGGATGAGCTACGCACTCTACTTCATTAAGCATCGTTTGGAGGTGGTTGAACGCATATCTGGCCTTCACAATGACTCTCGGTGCCCTACCGATGTATCGAGCCAGTGTGCTTCTATCCTCCTAGACAAGTCGGTATTAATTTGCCAACCCCGGAGGGATGAAGGGCTTGGTGAGCCATGGGCGCGAGGATCGACTCCACGTGTGTGATACAGGGCGTCTCCGACCACTGCGCCACATGCGCCCTAATAGTGGTAACCAGACTTACTGAAGAGCGATTCATTCAGCCAATGTCATTAAACTGTTTAAAACGACTTTTACAGGACTCCTGTCCTGCACTCACTGAAGTGGAACACGCAATTGTCAACTGGGTTGGAAGGGCTTTTGGAATTCCAGAGTCTTTTCTGTTTCAGGTTTCTTTCCTATGATTGCATCCGCTCGTTGACTTTCTTAATTTAAATCAAAGTTCAATTAACAGACGTTTAATGGATTTGTTTTATTTTTGCAGAGAGAATAGTTAAGAATGATCTTATCGTGATAAAAATAATTGTTCCTTTCACAGCATTTTTTCTTGAGTTCAGGACTGTCCAGAATCCAGTCAAGGAGGAGGTACATTGACAGAATCCGGATCGGATGCCATTTTCTGTGCACTTCTGGCGGCGAGGCAGTGGAAAATAAATCAGGTTCTACAGTAGTTTATCCCTCTAGGTTTTCATAATAGAAGAAAGTCTGTGTTGTCCTTGCGAATGACGCGCTTTCTATCTCGCCGTATGTCAGGGTGGATTTCCTCTTCTCCTAAAATATTGGCTTGCTAGAGAAGGTAACTGCCATATAAATGTGGTATCAATTGCATCCAACACCCAAACCACACTACAGCTTAAACTATTAACTTTATGAGCTGTGCAGTAAGTTTGACTAAGAATTGAATCGCAGCTTTCAGCGACTCATATGAATTCATCGTATGAAATTCTTCTAGGTGGCCGAACAGCAGCAGCGGACGGGAGTAGAGAAGTACGCCACGATCCATGATATCGCGAAAAGACTCGTCGTATACTGCAGCAAGGATGTAAACTTTAAAAGCCATCTTTTGATATTCTATTACACAAACATCATGGGGATAAATTTCACGAAGTTCTTGGTACTAAAGAAGAATTTCAATAGGGATGAAACGTAGTAGATGACCGTAGTGAGCGCATGTAGAGTGTTGCCCAGTTTTTCAAGTTTTCCCTCATGGCACATGCGGGGGCATATTTGTGTTCCTGTTGCATTTGGTGACAGATATTCAAACGATTTGCGTTGTTTTGCCATCGATGATATGTTTAGGCTCATTTTTCCACTGAAAAAGGATGCAGGCTGGCCATGTTGAGATGTCGGGCAATTCAGCCACTGGAGGAGAACCAGTGGGGTCTCACCGGCGAGCAGATTCAAATGGAAATCGAAAAAGTCGTATTTAACATACAAAAATTGAGAATTCGTGCATTTGGCTATTATCTGTTAAAAATATGCGTTGTAGGACATAGAAAAAGGTCTGATTCCGTGCTTCATCAGCTGCACATTAGGAACCACGACGACCGCCTCTTCCGATAAGCTCACTTCAATCGTTCCAGTGGCTAAGAAGTTAGTGTTACCAATTTACTACTATTCACAAACAAATACCGAAATGCTCTTCGATCATTGCAAACCAGTGGAAACCGTGTATCTGCTACTCACTGCTTGAGCTGTGTTTTGTACGGTAATCTGAATAACATGCGTCTATCATAATGATGCTGAGATATCTGAAAACTCCAGACTACAGGTCACTGTGGTAGGGATCGAACACACTATTATCCTTTTTTGAGGTTAGCGCGTTCGCCATCACGCCGTGCTGGTCC
>MQTX01000431.1:14307-47633 GCA_009735665.1 Angiostrongylus cantonensis | reverse complement strand
TGCGGTTCGGAGTTTCGTAAATACCTCAGCTTCGTTACGCTTGTATTTTACATAATATCCAGACGTGAACATTGTAGTAGGCAGCAAATAAAAGGTTAACATACGACTGTCAGTTGACGAGTACGGCTGAAAGCTCTTACAAAAACTCTTCACTTCTGAATGCAAGGTGTAGATATTCTATTAAAGCATACTTATTGCATTCTAGCAATGCTTTACATGGTTTCTATGTTAACTATGTTAAGTCTTTTATGAAATTGTTGTTATATTTAGATACGATACCTGGCTTCACGTCGACGCCGACTATGCTGGCAGTGCCTTTATCGTGCAGAAGAATCGCGAAGTGGCGTGAGTGCTCATGGGTTGAAGTTCTTGTATGAAGACTGCAGGGACATGTTCTAAATATCCTAGTAATAGCATGGGTATCTGGGTATCCTGGGTATATACTAGGATGGGTGGGTGGGCATGGGTATCTGGGTATATATGGGGTATGCCAGGTAGGGTATGCCTCTATAGGTAGTAGAAGAATATTTTTTTCCTAGTTAACAAACTGCTTTTAGTATGGGATCTCTAGTTGGTAGTGCAATTGGTTACTCAAATGGGATATGGGGCCCAATTTATCGCGTTGATGTTGATAATGACATTCATTGTACAGAGCCCGTAGTTTTAACGATGCAAAAGCTGCAACTCCGACAAATTTATCGTATATATGGATCCTAAAAAGATCCGTGTTTTGTAAGATGTAGTTTGGTGGCAACCTCGTTGATTTTGCTGCAGCATTATTTGAACTTTCCATAATATAAGCATTGAAAAGGATAAAGCTCTAGGCGTTGATGAATCCCTCAGGGGTGCACCACGCATTCCACTTTATTAAATATCGTTTGGACTTGATTGAATGCATATCTGGCCTTTACAATGACTCGCGGTGGTCTGCCGATACATCAAGCTAGTACTGCTATCCTGCCAGATAAGTCTGGTACCAATTTTCCGACCCCAAAGGGATGGAAGGCTTGGTGGGACGCGGGCGCGTGGCCGATTCCACGGTGTACTGCAAGGGGCCTCCGAGCTGTGCACCACACACGGCCCTGCTGCTTACAAATTTGCGAGATTAACAGCTCTCGCATAAGTTATCTGTTGGTAGTTGTTATATATCCCTGCCATACACATTCCACTGTTGAGAAAAGCTGATTCAGTGAAGGGATTGAGAATGCTCACACGATTAACGTGAATCTGAGTAAGTTCCTTCTGCACTCGGCTACGTTATCCATGATTTGGACAAGAGATCAAAAGGTTTACAAGGACGCATTTGCTGTCACTCCTATTTATCTCAAACCTTCTCATGGTAAGTCTTTTTTACAACAGATGAAGACATCACAGTCAAAGTATAGTTCCTCGCTGTTACAGATCTCACAGATCTAAGAGACTGGGGATTGCATTTAAGCAGGCGGTTCAAAGGGCTAAGGGTGTGGTTCATCATGCGTCTTTGTGGCACAGAAGGTCTCAGACGTCACGTAAATAAGGTAACGGTTGGAGTTCTTGCACTATAAATATCCCTAACGTAACTAGTCTACTAAAGAAACAATCTCTAGATATGTGACATGGCCAGCTACTTTGAGACACTTGTCGACCAGCATCCAAATTTACAAATATTCACTTCAAGAAAATTCGGTGTATTCACCTTTCACTACACTGTACGTGCTTTTCAACCAGTCTTTAGTGTGCATTGGTATCTATTCATCTGATGCGTGGTCATTTCAGGAGCCCCATCTTACAAAAGAAGAAAAGAACAAACATACTATTAGATTTTTACACTTTCTCAACGAGTCTCACAAGATTTTCCTTACCCATTCACAGGTGATCATTTATTTAGCGCAGATTCGCAGACACTTTGTTCTGAAATATTTCCAGCACCACGTATTTATTTGCCTCAACATTTATGAAGAATCTTCTGTGCTCTTCGTGGACCCAAATGGATCTCTAATGCCTCATAGTTGTTGGATGTTGATCGATATCTCGCTAATTTCATTTTATTGACAGCATGAAGAGACCACACCGACTTCATTTATTTCAATCCCTATATTCCCCAAATCCATAGTAAATCACTAAACATTGGCTTCAATCAAATGGTAAGCAACGTAAACTGACCAAGACTATTAGACTATTCTGTGCCATTGAGAATTTTTTTGGTTGAGTATACAACAGGTAAATGTTTTCCTCTAATCTCCTAATAAAAAAATGAAGAGCTGGGCTTGATCAATCCCCTTAGCGATGCGCCATGCATTCGATTTCACTAAGCATGGTTTGGAAGTGACTGAATGCATATTTGACCTTCATAATGACTCGCGGTGGCCTTCCGATGTATCGAGCTAGTGTTGATATACTCCCAGGAAAGTCTGGAATCAACTTGCCGACCCGGGAGGTATAGAAGGCTTGGTGGGCCATAAGCGTGGGCATAGATTCCACGTGTGTGTAGTGAGGCGCCTCCGAACTCTCCTCCACACGCGCCCTTCTTGTCTCCTTGAAATTCTCTTAGAAGGGCGAAATCAAATAGGTTCTGCGCGACAAGCTGGTCACAACGAAAGAAGAGCTATTTTATCAAAAGCTGAAAACTGATTGTTTAGACCTCGTGCTAAGACCATTTTATTGTTCGCTGATTGAGAAAAGTGTCGTCAACATGTTTTTAAAACAGTGCACAACCAACGAAAAATTCCTTAATATCAGGTGGCCGATACCAGTGTTATACGTGTTTCGGTAAGCTACGAACGAACTACAAAGAAAATCATCGACCAGGCGTATGCCTTAATGAAGTTCTTGGTAGAGGAATATAAAAGGCGAAAAGGTATTGTAAGATTTTGAAATGCTCATGCGTTTATCGATTCATTCATAAACCCATGAATTAATACACTCGGCGGGCTCCTATAAAAGTCGAAGTAAAAAGGATAAAAGGATAAAGCTCTCGGCGTTGATCAATCCCTGAGGGATGCGCCATGCATTCGACTTCATTAAGTATCGCGGGAGATGATTAAATGCATATTTGGCCTTTACAATGAGTCGCGGTGGCCTACCGATGCTGCTGTCCTCGCAGACAAGTCTAGTACCAATTTGCCGACCCCGGAGGGATGACCGTGGACGCGGCGATCGATTACACGTGTGTCGCAGTAGTACTCCCAACCACTGCGCCATACACGCCCAAGTGTCAAAGTATTATTACATAAAAGTGGAACAATGTAGTCGGAACTGTCATAGTAACATTCATTTTAAAGTTCGTAGTTGTAATTGCCATTGGATAACACTATTACCTTTAGACGATCCATCACTACTGAAAACTCAGCCTGTCATCCCTTCGCTAAAGACACAGGATAGCACTGATGACAATGATGGAGAATTAGAGTTGGCAACACCAGCAGTATTGATAGCCAAGGTGAGATCCACACCAGTTTGAGAATCTTTGCGCAAAATCTTAACTTAATTACAGTCACAATATTCTCCGACAGAAGATCAGTCACGAAGGCCCGCCGCGGAAGTCTCTTCAGTTTCGACTAGTGGGCATGGAAACCCCGCAGGAATTGGCAAAGTGTCAGCGTCGGGGCCTAGCAGTGTAGACACAGTTAATCCCTCACCACTACCACTGCCAATGACCACTTCTCAGACTCCTTTCAAAGAATGAGTTCTTTCTCAATGGAACTCTATTGTTTAGACATAGTGTATTTGCTATAATATGCTTGCAATGCTCAATTATACTAGCTTATGTCCATATATGAATGACTTTGTCGTAAAATGTGTGCTGTTGTTTTGATACGGTACCATCTGTACTACCTCTTGCCCCCGTGATCGTTGAGTGACTCGAGTGAGTACCAGTAAATGTTCCTTATTTCCCTGCCGTTTACAAGAGTAGCCCAGTGGTTCCTCCCTCGTCATGGAGCGGTGAGCATCACACCTTTGTTCTATGATCGTCGTGAAGAACTCAAAATACCGACTTTCTATAAACCTCGGAATAGACAGCTAAAATATTTATTTATATAACCTTATAAACTAATCTTCTTTAGCTGATGGGAGGGAGGTTCGTGTAAGACTTCGTTGTCGTTGTTGTTGGTCGATGGCAGAGGTTTCGGCGATTTCGCCTTCCTCAGTGCCTGGACGTATTTTATATTAGAATACTTTAATTATTCGGTGGAAAAAGCTAAAGTATTAGTGAAGATCAAACTTTTGAATAGACGCCATATTAATCAGAAAGGTTACTCACTGCGATGTTACGAGTGGGACTGGCCCACGCGTTGTTCGCGTGAGGTCGCGAGCAAAACACACCCCAGCGTCAAAATGTTGTTTTGAAATAGGACGCCAGGTTACGTGTGGTAGTGAGACATTCTTCTCTCTATGTTACTTCACTTTATACCAACGTGTCGAACATTCTCGAGTTGCTCGTAGAGCACGAAAAGAATATAAAAATGCACGGCTTGTCGACTACGCAACTAATAACTCTCTTAAAACAGTGTCCTAGTTCTTCAATGTTCAGAGGGTCTGAGAAAGATTTTGCAAAAATTTGAGGATTGGTCACGGGACAGCTTTGAAATAGGACGCCAGGTTACGTGTGGTAGTGAGACATTCTTCTCTCTATGTTACTTCACTTTATACCAACGTGTCGAATGACCACGCAGTGCAAGCCATTCTCGAGTTGCTCGTAGAGCACGAAAAGAATATAAAAATGCACGGCTTGTCGACTACGCAACTAATAACTCTCTTAAAACAGTGTCCTAGTTCTTCAATGTTCAGAGGGGCTGAGAAAGATTTTGCAAAAATTTGAGGATTGGTCACGGGACAGCTTTTAGCACCAAGCCTTGCTATCGCCTTCATGTCTAAGGTGGAAGCGTTCTCGACCACCAACTCTTACTCTACTGTCGATACATAGACTGCTGCTCCATCGTTTGTTCCACACAAGAACAGATGAATGAGTGCTTTGAATTGTTGAACCGACAATCAGAGTGTATGAAATTTACACGAGAAAGACCAACCGAAATCTGGCTTCAATTCTTAAACATCCAAATAAGGCTCTCAGAAAGTGACTATGTAACAAAATGGTATCGGGAGTCCAGTAGTAAAAATATACTGATTCACTACCTCTCCTCTCATCCTTCACACATGAACAAAGCACTTATCAAAAACATGTACCGTACGGCTAAAAATGTGTGCACAGGAGAAGAGGAAAGGAGGAATCGCTAAACCTGGCACGAAAAATAGCCATATCCAATGGCTACAAAGCACAAGTCACTCGGGTTAAACAAAAACGTGGGTAGTCCCTAAAATAATGTTCCAGATGTAAGTAAGATCCATTTTAAGCTATCCTTCATATCAAACGAAGTAAGTTACACCATTAAGAGATGCTTAAGAAAAAGAGGTCTTGAAAATCTTGTAACGATTATTGACATCCCACCCAATACCCTACACCGTCAGTTAGTTCGCAACCGTTTCTATGACCGTTTGTGCAGCATAGAGAACTGTATGATCTGCCCTAACGGGAGAGACGGAGATTGCATGAGTTGAGGAATAACATTCTTGAACTTATGCAACACAAGAGGTGAGGAATGTATGGGGAAAGGGGTAGACCACTTTGTGTCCGCATAAAAGAACATCTAGATGGGAAAGTTAAAATACGTCAAAATACTCCTCTAGGTACGCATAGGGCACAAAAGTAGAATGGCAACGGTTTTGAAGTGACTATGAGGATCCTAGCACAAGAATCGAAAACATCAACGTGCACAACTCTTGAGGCGTTTTCGATAAATTCCAAAAATCCAAAGATGAACGGGAAAAACGAATGCCTCACTATCACACGCGACCTGGCTCCCTATTACAAAATGATATGTTGACTCTTGGGTGTGCCTCGCTCGCGACCCCACATGAACAACGCGTGGGCAAGTCCCACTCGTAACATCACAGTGAGCAGCCTTTCTGTTCAATATGGCGTCTGTTTAAAACTGTGATCTTTATTAATACTTTGGCCTTTTTTCCACCGAATAATTAAAGTATTCTAATATAAAATACGGCCAGGCTCTAAGGAAGGCGAAATCGCCGAAACGTCAGCCATCGACCAACAACACCAGCAACTCCCACTACTGACTTTCTATTAACCTCGGCATTGATCGAGTAATTCTTCGCATTCTTGTTAAGCAAACGCGAGGTGTTATTATTATTCTTTATTCACAAATAAGCTGACGTTTCGGCTGACTTCGCCTTCCTCAGAGCCTGGAAAGGTCAAGTTGATAGCAATCTATTCCGCCAAACATGTCCATAACCAGGCAAAGAAGCTAAACCAAGGTTTCAATCACAATGATCACGTGGGAGCTACAATGAACACAGCTTTGCACACTCACCGCTTTCTATGCGGTTTCCACTGGGTATGTGGCGTGGAGACCAACCATACAGAATTCACATGGAAGCGTAATGTGCCCTTCTCATCAGAATAACAGGCTTATGTACTGCTCAATATCACGAGTGATAATGAGGCATTCTTCCCTGCAGTTCATTTTCGGATTTCTGGAATTAATCCAGAATGCCTCGAGTGTTTCGCACTTGTGTTTTCGATTCCTGTGCGAGGATCGTGACGCGTACTTCAAAGTCCTCCTGCTCATGTCTCTGGGTCCTATGCGTGCCTAGTGGGGTATTTGGTTCACTTTTGCCGACTAGGTGTTCTTTTATGCGGACACAGAGGGGTCTCCCCGTTTCGCCAATGTATTCGTCTCCGCACGCCTTACATGAGATCAGATAAACTGTACCTAAGCTCATGCAATCACCGTCTCTTCCATTAGGGCAAACTATGCAATTTTGCGTTGCACATAGACGGTCATATAGGCGGTTGCGAACTAGCTGGCGCCTAAGATTACTCGATAACATTTCAACTACGTTTACCGATTTCTCTAGACCCGCCAAATAAACCCGATTTGGCAACATTTCGTGATTTTTCATCATATTTGCTCAACGATAAGGTTTTCACCGCTTTTGTTAAGTAGAGAAAAGTAGAGTCCAGAAAGTGGCTAAGAAGTCGCGTGTTTCTATTTTTTTTCACTATATATTCGATGTTCATGAATGTTTCCCATCAATCTTGCTTCCCTATGCTCAACTATGGAGCGAATTCGTTAATAATTTTGATTTCCCGACCTAGCTGGAGCATTCGGAGGTATTCATTCCGTTGAGCGTGAACGAGGCGCATGAAACCAATCCGTTCCTCATGAACATTGTTTTGAGAGACTTAGTCGAAAACCAGTCTTTCCATTACCGTTATCAAAGTCGGCTAACATTCGTTCTGCTCTGTTAATGCTTGGTATTATAGGTGCGAAGCCATCAGCAAAAATAGTTGTCGATCGTCTATTTTCACTCCTATGTTGTCCCAACCCAAGGTTCGCATAACGTTCTCGAGGGTGGCGGTAAACAATTTTGTCGAGATGGTGCCGTCTTGTTTAATCCACCTTCCGACGTCGATGTTAATGTCGTTGCAGAAAGGTGATATTTTGGTTCTGAAATTTTTATACAGCTCACGAAGAATTTTATGCAGTGCTTAGCAACGTCCTAGCTGTGAACTGCCTCTGTGACCGCTTCTTTATCGATCGAGTCCAATGCTTCTTGAAGTTGATGATAGTGGAACAGAGCAAGCTTTTGTACTCTCTCGATGCTTCAGTGACTCTTGTTGTCTTGTGGATAATGTCTATCGTACTAAATCATTTTCGAGGCCCTGCTTGCTCACATTGTTGACTATTATCTAGTGTCCCGTTAATCCTGTTTATGATGAATCAAGTGAAGAGTTGATAGAGAACAGACAACAAACAGTATCCGATGTCGTGGACGTTACTCTTTTTGAATAATGTTGGTCACGGTCTTGCTGGTCTTCCACTGAGTAGGAACCTTGCATTCTAACAGGTAACGTCTGAAGAGCCGATCGAGCGTGTTTATGAGGATTGGCCGAAGGTTCCCCAGATGTTCTGTTATTATCATGTCGAGACCAGGTGCTGTTCGATTCCTCACCAAAAATGTTATGTCGGAGTTCCTAAGCGAGCACCACTGGGAAGACATATCTATCCTCTTTTATTTCGTATGAGAGCAGGGGGATGTAGTTATTGAAGATCCGAGTAGTAAACTTGAATGATTTTCTCCATTGCCTTTTTGGACGCTGTGACCGTTTCGTCTGAGTGTTGGAGTCCAATCGTCGTGGTTTTCATGGTTAAGCTTCGGTGAACTTTGTGAATGCTTTTCTCAGCGTCTGCTGCGTCGCCCATTACTGCTGACCTCTCTCTTCAAGATTTTCTTTTACCTCCTGTCTCTATCGCCTTGCAAGTTCGGACGTTAGTTGTCTGTTGTTTGTGGCTGTAGCGATTCCAAATATTGGCTTGTAAGATCGAATGTTTCCCAAGGCAGGCATGTCTTGGTGATTTTCGGACTCTCGGCATTCATAGCGCTAATCTGAAAATGTTGAGAAAGCCGGTCGAATTCTCTATCCATAGTAGCAACAACGGTATTTTCCCAAACGTGGACTAGAGATGTGGACAAATTCTGATTCGCAGTCGTTTTAAAATTTCGTTCCCGAAACTTCGAGACCTTCTGTGCTGTCTACAAAAGATGGAACCTTGCGCGAATAAAGCGATAGTCCCAACCCGTGTGTTATTTTGGTCTGATAGCGAGATCACTAAAGCAAAACATTCGATTTATTACGACGTGGTCTATTTAACGGCGATAATCTCCATTGAGAAACTCCGATGTCCAGCATCCAAGGTGGTGCTTCTTGAATTGGGCGTACCTTGAATGTTCTTCGTCACCATGAAAAACTGAGACGGACACTGACCTTATTCCTTCCACTCTAATCCGTATTTCTCAATGTGGCATTCTTCAGGCTTTCTTCTGGATCCAGTCTTAGTGTTAAAATCCCCAATGATGAAAAACCTTAAAGAATGCATGGTGTTCTTTTTAGAAGCTCTCCAAGCCTATGTAGAACGATTCGTCTTCTTCTTCGTCATAGCTTGAGGCGAAGATTATCAAAGCCGATATTGATCCACATATCTTTGATGACAAACAACGGATTAGGGTTGTTAGTTGTTAGAATAAACTGATGTTTATGGCCAAATTCGTGTTGACAAGATCGTCGGGCCTACTTTCCTACAGTCGCACATTACGAGGAACAGTTCCTCTTCGGTGTCGTAGACAGTGTGGAATGGGTGATATCTTCTCGCATCAGTCACTCTGTTGTCGTCGTACGTTATTGTTCTTGCCTGCATGATCAGGTCCAGGTATCGTGGAATCAGATGCAAGTGAGCGTACATTGTAGGTTCTAATCGTCACGTTAGTTTTTCGAGGTTTAGGCAGCTTAGAATGGCCCAGAGATTCTAGCAAACTCTCCGTACTCATCTTGTCCAACGCTGCCATATCGGGACTCTTCCGTGATCAGCGAAATGAGGTCCACGCGTGAGTGAGCAGGCAGAGAGCAAGATGAAGCAAGGGCCTTAATTGGTCCGTTGGAGAGCATGTGAGCCCCCGGTAACGGTAGTCGCGGTTTCGAAACCCAGCTAGTATTCCGGATTTTGCTCACATCTCAGTATTCTTGTAATGGTAGTTCACATCGCGTTCCGCAATGAAAAAAGAATAAGCAATAAATGAAAGTAACGACGTCGAGGAGTAAATGTTTATTGCAACGTGGCAGTTTCATTAACGGTAAAATATCGCCATGAGCAACTGAATCAAACAAGCAACTTTATGAAATCCGACTATGAGTAAGCTTCCGATTCATTTCCTTATTGTTCATGAAAAATGCTTCTTATCGAATGCGAGATGAATGTGAAAAGCTCTTCTTTAACCGCTCAATACGCTGGATTCATTTTCTCAATCTGCTGTGGCAATGCTTCCGAAAACAATGGATGAGAATTGATGACCAAAGGGAAGGTTCATTTATAATGTTTAGATCGCCGAAATCCCCACTTCTTTTTAAAATGCAGCCGTAATCCTACGTCAAATGTATGCATCGGTAGCCCCTTCACATTCGGACACGAATTCACTGAAAATCGTATCGTTGAATGAGAGTGACTACTGCGGCTCCGTGGGGTAGAAGGAAAAGTGCTTGAATACTCTGATAATCAAATGAATAGCTAGATGTGCATGTAACGTTGCAAGTTCATCGGTTTTTTTCTGGCATTGCTCTAAAATTCTCACACGAGGGTGTCCAGCTGCTTAGTTTTACCGCGTATGCTTCCGAAAACAATGGATGAGAATTGATGACCAAAGGGAAGGTTCATTTATAATGTTTAGATCGCCGAAATCCCCACTTCTTTTTAAAATGCAGCCGTAATCCTACGTCAAATGTATGCATCGGTAGCCCCTTCACATTCGGACACGAATTCACTGAACATCGTATCGTTGAATGAGAGTGACTACTGCGGCTCCGTGGGAGTTGTACAAGGAAAAGTGCTTGAATACTCTGATAATCAAATGAATAGTTAGATGTGCATGTAACGTTGCAAGTTCATCGGCTTTTTTCTGGCATTACTCTAAAATTCTCACACGAGGGTGTCCAACTGCTTAGTTTTACCGCGCTTTGTTTGGAGATCTTGACCAGATGGAGGTGTCCGTATGATGCTACTACTAAAGTCACGTAGCCAGCGCCTTAATATCACTTAGGCTTATCACTATCTACTTCACCAAATATATCAACGCTGCAAACAACAGTTTTATCAAGGGTATTGAAATCACTCATCTCATAACAGTAAAATGTCGATGGACTACTCATTCCACTCAATCCGAGACCATGGGGGGTGTATTCCGACACATGTATGAACTTCTTTCTAAGTTTTGCCTTCGACAGATCAATAGATTTTAAAGTCTCGGGTATCGTTTTAGACTGCCTATTCTAATGCCCTCGAGCTTACTGATGGCTGCGTCAATGACAATAACTATCGTGACGATTGATGGAGAATCGAACGATGATGATTTAGTAACGGTACGTGGTTACATTTCAGTGAAACATTTCTCTCCGTCGCCGACCTGGTAACCGTCAAAAGACACCTACGCTGTTCTGCACATTCCTTTGAAACATTAGCAGGCGACGTTAATCCTTCCAGTGTCTCGCAATGCAACATTACCACTGCAACAGCGAATTCTCTTATGAAAAATTCACTCATAACAAGACCCATCGCTTGCGTCTATAAACATATAATCTATAAAATTCTCCTAGCAAAGCAGTCCTTGAAAAGGCGGTAGCAGAATTTGTTCTGGACAAGCGTTTTGGATAAATTCCAAGAATCCAGTAATAAACCGCAGCAAAGAATGCCTGACGAGCCATCACGTGAGATCTTGCCCATCATTTGAGACCGATCTTTTAACGTGAAACTGGTTCATTACCCTCCAATTTGATCTTAGCACGGTTGTTTTCCAAGTGGAATGCTCAGTGGAAGACTCGAAGGAAGTGATGAATGTGTGAAAAGCAGTTTTACATTTAACAACACTGTAAATTAGGTGTAGTGGCTCTTTTGTTGAGATTATGGAGGTGCTTGGCTGCCCAGGTTGCGGCCAACTTAACCTTCCAGGCTTTGAATTTGATTCATTTTCTTGCTTCCATCATCAACGACGGTCTTCAAGACTTTTCTCACGTAAGTTCGGATGTTCATTGACATTTCTGATCCTCGTTGTGAATGTCGTTTGTTGAATGTTGGTCGAGTCGATTTCCTGCAATCTTCAGAAAGCAGGGCTCAATGTTACAACGTGAATTCTGGTATCATTTTCCATAATTGTGGAAAGATGACAGGGTTGGCGACCGCTCGTGGTCGAGCCAGCACTTGGCTAGGTAGTTCAGGTCTTCCCAGTGCCTATAAATGATATCACTATCACTGCGCCACTCGCTTACTACATTTCGTTTTATCAAAAATATTTCGACTGTAGTTCACATATGTGGCTTTCTTTCAACCTACATATCACAGCACTCCACCAAAAGTCACCGTTTGCAGGTGTTTTTCGAAAATTGCCTATGGGTTCCTGATGGCCATTTTTTGCAAAGTATTTTAATCTGCGTCTGTAAATTAGTGAGTCGGGTGATACAGCAGACCTAAAATAGAGAAAGAAGAGAAAGGAAGAGTAAATAAACGTAAGAAGTTAGTGAAAATGAGGAAATTTTTCTCGTAACTTTCTTGAACAGGCAATGAGCGATACCAAGGTAACCACAGCTGCCAACGATTTTTCAAGAACTGCACCACTTGGAAGCGAGAGCTTTAAACTTAACACACTCATAAAACCAGCTTTAGTTTATCGTCCTGAGGTTATTTACAATAACTCTGCAATATAATTTCAATTCGAAGAGTGGTTGCAAAAAAAATTTTCAAAAATAGGAAACTAAAACGAAACCATGGAATCATTCCTTCAACACAAGTGTTGTAGCAGTAATTTAAAAGGGAGCATTCGACGACACCATCGCGTTCTGCTCGACGAAATCCGGATTATCCAATCGCCTTGTTGTTCGGAATACCTCGGCGAAAAGTAGTGATAAAGATAATTTTTGTAGACTCTATAAAATCTTATTTTCATAACGAGGAAACGACGAAAAAAAATCAGTCTTTGTTGAAAAGGATCTGTGCAATCGAATAGCGTTTACTTACATGGATACTTGGACTGGACGGTCCGTTTTAACGAGATGTGCGGAACCCAGCACATGCCATTCGTTCTTTTCCTCCGCACTCGTTGCACCAACTCTCACTCTCATTCGCCCATAGTTGTAGTCTTGCATGGTAGCGCTCATGCCGTGATCTGCAAAACAGCTGCAGCTGCGGGTACAGCTTATTAACTTTGCTTACGAACAACGTACCATGTCCAAGTAGCCACGAATGGCTCTTACTGAAAATAATTGAGTTTTCCAATTTCAAACAAACATTACTCAGCTTTTATTTACATATTTACCCTATATTCTCTTATGAAGGGCGCTTGTGGCGCAGTGGTTGGAGGCGCCGCTGCGACCACGCACGTGGAATCGATTTTTGCGCTCATGGCCCACCAAGCCTTCCATCCCTCCGGGGTCGGAAAATTAATACCAGACTTGTCTGGGAGGATAGCAGCACTGGCTCGATATATCGGCAGGCCACCGCGAGTCATTGTAAAGGCCAGATATGCATTCAGTCACCTCCAACGATACTTAATGAAGTCGATGCATGACTCATCCCTCAGAGATTGATCAACGGCGAGAGCTTTATCCTTTATCCTTTTATTCTCTTATGACGAAGTGTCACATATTGTATAGATTCCAGAACTTTTTTCATTCGCAGCGTTTCCTCGCATTCATTATCCAGGATTCTGTCAACCTGCAGGAGGGTTTGCTTGCTGTTCAGAACTTCTGAACTTCCCAGTGAACGTAGTGTAATGCCGAACGAGTGCATTATGGAGTTCTAGGTGGCTGTACTTAAGTTTTCCTTGGTACTCACCACATGCAATCACTGGGGTTGCAATGAGCTCTTCCGTGCACAAATCTGCTACAAGCATGCTGACCTCGGAGGGATAGGAGGCTTATTATCTCTGCAAGGTATCGAACTAGCGACATTGCGCCTAGTATTGTTCGACGTGTCTAACGACGGCGCTTTGCATGTTGAATGTACCTTTACCAACAAAAAGCAACTTTTTTCCCATCATGAAGGGTGGTTTTTCTAGAATCCACGAACCCTTTCTTTTCACTTCAGCCGTCGAGATTCTCATTTCGCACAACGAAGCGATTCGACAGGCGGAAAACCGGATTGTTGCAATTTCGTTAAATTTTCAAAAACTACTTGTCGTTTTAACGAGCCTTGAAATTTTGGTTTTAGAAGGACGAAATTATAATTAAAATAATGTTTGAAAAAAAGCATCATCTTTGGTCGGCAGATTAGAGCCTTTTCCATTGTCAAGTGATTGATAAACGGATAAAAGGAAAAGGCTCGTTCTTAGCGTTGGTCAATCCCTGATAGGTTGCGCCATGCATTCGACTTCATTGGGTACTGTTGGAGGTGACCGAATGCATTTTTGGCCCCTACAATCATTCGCGGTGGCCCATCGATGTATCGAGCCAGTGCTGCTATCCTCCCAGACAAGTCTGGTACCAATTTACCGACTCCAGAGGGATGGAAGGCTTGGTGGACCATAGGCGCAGGGATCGATTCCACGTTCGTGTCGCAGTGGCGCTTCCAACAACGCCCCTCATAAGTGTTTGATATATCAGAAAATTACCATCAGGTATCGATTTTGTCAGTATTAGGTAATTTGTTGAAGTTTAAAAGTTCAAATGATTTCGGGGCGTAACAATTGGAGCCAATTGGTACTGGTCATTGTGTCACGGTATCTTTTGGGATTCGGTAGATCAGATATTCCAAACATGTGAAAAATGAAGAAATGTGAAGAATCGATGCACGTTCACTGATAAAACAATTTTCAATGAGGTCGTTCGTCAACAACATTTACATCCAATCTCCAGGTGCAGAATGTCAGTAGTTCACTTTCTACGAGCAGAAATTAAATGAAACTTTTCCTTAAGATTTTTTCAAAGTAGTATCATTAATAGCTTACAATTTATCACAAGCATGGTGCTAATTCGATTCCGCTCAAGACCAACCAAGCCTCTCAACCCTCCTTCCGAGGTCAGGAAATTGGTACCAGACCTGTCTGAAAAAAAACTCACTCTCTGAAATGTAATTCGGAAAGCTCCAGCCCGACTCTCTCAGTACTCCAAGGAGAACTGCTCGACCAGTACTCTTTTACATTCACGATGAAATAAAAATCCTCAAGCAGCAATCGAAGCCACACGTAAATGCTGGAAGATCTTTGTCGACAATGGATACGAGAAATCGGATGTAATGTGAGAAATGCTGGGATCCACATGGTAGGCGTACGTGAAAATTGGTCAGATAAAATAGAAGAAAATAAAAAAAGAGATTTTTCATTGATGTTGTCTTTAAGACAATGGTATTAACAGTTTGCAACGGGCTAATTGAAGAAGGATATACCAAGATGTTACATCCGATTCATGTGAAGAAGTGAAGTTGACAGAAGGCTACCGCATTAGCTCTTTATTCTGTACCAACTGATTAATTCGCAACGGAGATCGATATGGCGGGTGAAATGTCTCATTATGTTCATTCAGAGAGAGAGGTAACCCTCAAAACGGCATTTTGGTGTGGCGTGTTAGGAAATTGTTTCTACGGTTTCCAGCATTACCTGTTCATTAGCAGATGGTCAAAGATCGGACAACTTTTTAGGTTTACGATTTCACACGTGACTTCATTGTTCGATTCATAAAATTGTCCCCAGAACATGAAGCCTGTGCAACGTATGAGGAACTCGCACAACAATGTGCATCCCTTGCTGGGCAAACGATGATCATAATCCTTCCGTGAGTTGATTTTTAACACGAGACGCGTAAAACGAGGGATAGCATAACAGGATGACCTTTATTAAGCAACTATAATCTCGTGACGAACACAACTGAATCACCTGTCGAGGTAGTCGTTCCTAAGTCGTATTCGAAACCGCCATTCATTGCAGATGAATCCTCACCCTTTGAGTGTATTTTCAATATCACCGTTTTGGAAATGATTAAAAAAACGTGCTTGTTGGTCAACACATTTGTGATAGGTTTTCTGTGGTTACTCATCAGATACCCACAGAGCCTGCACATAAGCTTTGTGAGTGGTGGCGTAGAGGGCGAAATAACCTCCTGCTGTTGCGCTTGGCTAAGTTTGTTCCTCAAACTTCGCTCAGACGACTCTGCCACAATCGCACACATAATCAAACTTTTGAGTAAAACCATTTTGTGTGAAAATTACTTCGCAAACAAAGTAGAAGCGGACGCAAGAAATGCTAAGAGTAACAATGAAGGCTATTTTATTTTTGCTAACGTTTTCGAATTCTTTAGGAGAACAGCTTTAGTGTGCAGTTGGGATTATATGCATGTCTGGTGGTTGCACCTCACTGCATTACACGATACATTTAGCATAAGATTTTCTACGAGTTCCCATAATTCGACGTACCTCACTTAGGCATTGAAATCAATGCAGGAAGGTGCAAGATGAGACTAGTCTTGTTACAGACACAATTACACCAGACCAATGTGCAATAAAAATGGTGATGGAAATATTTTCGTTCTACAACACAAACCTGATGTTGAACAAAAGGTGAGTCATTTTCGATCAGTTTTATTTCCTTCTTCAAACGAGACCCTTTCTTATACATTAGATGGTTTTTCTTCGGTTATCATTGCTAACGTTTTCGAGGGCGACCTCGTTAACAGTTTTCTTCCTAGGCATACAAGTATGGAAGATTGAGCCAGGCTCTGGAAACTGATGTCATGGAAGATTTACAAGATTTCATAGCCGTTGTAAAGAGACAAACGACAGTAATAATATACATTTTTCGCAATATTTCGCTAAAAATTCGTTGATGTTTTATTAAGTGTTCTCATTTCCACTAGTTAATAAGGAAGATGAAGCTCTAAAGCTTTCGGCGTTGATCAATCCCTGGTAGGATGCGCCATGCATTCGACTTTATTAAGAATCGATGGAAGTGATTGAATGCATATCTGGTCTTTACAATTGACTCGTGTTGGCCTACTGATGTATCGAGCCAGTGATGGTATCCATCCAGACAAGTCTGATACCAATTTGCCGACCCCGGAGGGATGGAAGGCTTGGTGAGCCATGGGCGCTGGGATCGATTCCACTTGTGTGTCGCAGTGGGGCCTCCAACCACTGCTCCATACGCGCCCCTGTAATGTAGATGAGTACATAAAATTCTCTAGTGAATGACAATTTGTGAGAAAAAACAACTACCTCGTCACCAGTTCTCCTCCTTTCATGGCATGTTGATTGAATGCATATCTGGTCTTTACAATTGACTCGTGTTGGCCTACTGATGTATCGAGCCAGTGATGGTATCCATCCAGACAAGTCTGATACCAATTTGCCGACCCCGGAGGGATGGAAGGCTTGGTGAGCCATGGGCGCTGGGATCGATACCACTTGTGTGTTGCAGTGGGGCCTCCAGCCACTGCTCCATACGCGCCCCTGTAATGTAGATGAGTACATAAAATTCTCTAGTGAATGACAATTTGTGAGAAAAAAACAACTACCTCGTCACCAGTTCTCCTCCTTTCATGGCATGCTGACGAGAAGCTGGCTACGGGTGGTTCGATGGTACTGCTTGTCACAGTTCACTGTTAGTTGTGCTTCTGAATGAATCCAAAACTGACGAACCCTTATTGTTTATGACGATTCTGCACCGC
This sequence comes from Angiostrongylus cantonensis, assembly GCA_009735665.1. Taxonomy (NCBI): domain Eukaryota; kingdom Metazoa; phylum Nematoda; class Chromadorea; order Rhabditida; family Metastrongylidae; genus Angiostrongylus; species Angiostrongylus cantonensis. Next base: position 30,382 of record MQTX01000431.1, on the reverse strand, counting down.
GAAGACAATGGAGAACATCTGCACTAATTCCACTAGTGATCCTCCATTGGCAATTTCAAAAATTTAGTTTTTTCGAAGAGTTCAACGTAATTGGACTTCATCATTCAATTCTCGAATGGCTTATCTCGTACCAACAATGTGGCAGTGCCTGGCACGGCGCTATTTTCGTGATTAAATCGTTATGTAGTCTCTCTCAAGCACCAGCATAAAAACAGTATTCGAACTCCAAAACAAAAAAAGGATAATCCTGCCGATTTCAATCTCTTTCTACGATTTAGGTATCATCGGATAACTATACATACTACGATATGTCTGAAAGCGATGTGATTGTGAGTACAATATGTTTTTTCCACGCAATATTTCTACTAAGTCTAAAGAGATCGACTTCAGGAAAAGGAAAAATCGGGGGTCTCCATACCAGGATATCTTGTATTGATAATCTCTCTGATAGCAGTCCTTGCTTTGACCCTCATGATCAGATCGTGCTCGACTTATCATGCGGAAAAGTTCGTTTCATTTTGATACAGCAATTACAGTACAGTGATAGTACAGCAATTATGAGCTTGCATTTATTTAATAACAAAGCCTTTAGTCAATGTCCAAACAGGTTCTACACCTTAAGGGACAAATTGTAGCTACAAACGTGTTTGCCGTTTATTTCGTTCTGTCTCATCACCTTTTTGGGGGTGGAATTTGCTGCTTCAGACCGACTAAAGGGGTATCTGAGAAGTCCCCCATCAGTCGAAAGTCAAAACAGAGTGAGCGGACGCGAAGCGATGCTTCAAAAAACACATCAATTGCTGAAATAGCTTCGGCAAGTGGTTCGGTGAAGCAAGCGATTCCAAGCGATGACAAGGATAAACTAGGTCCAGAACTATCGAAAGATACCAGCGTAAGTTTACAGACTTGTTGGAATTTAATTTTCAATGTAATCAACTCTCTGCTGTTAGAATGACGTATCGAAGGGCAGATGGGACGACTTTGCAATTGTTAGTGCATATCGACGTGGTTCAGAAGAGGTAAACACTACTCATTACTTTTAACGATTCAAATTCAGAAGTTTGTCGGTGAGCACACGAGCGCTAGTCTGCGTGAAGATCATGGAAGCGGTCATCGGCATGACTTGTGGTAAATCCATTAACCATGAAGTGGCAGAGAAAATAACAAGGCAGTCGCATCGCATGTGAGAGATCTTCACTCTGCACTCAGGCAAACCACGACAGCTCAGTGGGCTCCGCTTGATCGAAGAAGCCAAAAAAGTATCATGATTTTCGTTTGAGACCCTTTATTTTTATGTATGTTAATTTCGACGTGGTGAGACGATGAGTCATTGGGCGGATAGAAAGCGTGATTTACCACTTGTTTTGCGGAAAGGAAATATGGGAACCAGTCAGAAATCCGCTTGATATATAACAGAGAATCTTGAACACTTTTAACTCTTTTGGAGTTTTACGACATATTTTACAGGTACCAGAGATTTCCATGACGTCACAACAATTTTTATTCTATTTGCACCGATTGGCAGGAATCGCTATTGAATATCACAACGATCCTACCGCATTCAATGTAACAACTGGTGAGAGCTAGAAACCTGCTGCTGTGTACCACTTCTTTGGTCACCATTTAACCTATTTCTGGTGATCACTCTGAGTCTTGCACGATTCGCACCATGTTTTATGTGCCTTCTCATTTGCAATGCATACATTTCTGTTAGCTCGATTCCATTTTAGACTGTAGTCCTGGTTCACTGTATCGAACGATGCCGCGATTTGCACCAGAGAATCCAGATTCATTCGCTTCGATCTGCAAAGACCTAAGGAACAAGATCCTCCCTGCAGTATGCTGTTAAGAATTCTGCTCTTCTCATAATTTGTTGTTATTTATAGCTTAATTTTTGAAGTTCTAAAAGTGTGCGAATAGTCACAATATTCATAGTTCATCAATGACTGTCGTGATAAAAATAACAGTTTTTCAATTTTTATTAACGGCTAAGACTATGCTATATACTAGGCCGATGAAAAAGTTTTGAACGAAAACTTCGAAATTCTGTACTCTACTCAAACACGTTTGTACCAACAACTGTTGGCTTCCGTTTGGTAATTGCTTGCTTGGTTTTGGTCCACCACATGAAGCTCTAGGCTCTTCTTGCCGCCGCATTTCGAATAACAAATTTTCGTAATTAAATTCTTATGTAAACAATACAGCAGCAATATGGCGAGATTAACTAATGTATGTGTAAACACTAAAGGAGCGTGTGACGTAGCGGTTGGAGGTGCCCTACAACACAAACGTGGACTCGATCCTTCCATCGCTCCGGGGTCGGCAAATTAGTTCCAGTCTTGTCTAGGAAGATAGGAGCGCTGGTTCGATAAATCGGTAGGCCACGGTTAGTCATTGTAAAGGCCAGATATGCATTCGATCACCTCCAACAATGCTTAACGAAGTCGAATGCATGGCCCATCCTATTAGAGCCGAGAGCTTTATCCTTCTTTGGTATGCAAACACTATGAGAGGGCGCGTGTGGCGCAGTGGTTGGAGGCGCCATTGCGGCGCGCACGTGAAATGCGCCCATAGCCCACCTAGCCTCCCATCCCTCCGGGGTCGGCAAATTGGTACCAGATTTGTCTGGGAGGATAGCAGCACTGGCTCTATACATCGGCTGGCCACCGCGAGTCATTGTAAAGGCAAGATATGCATTCAATCATCTCCAACGATACTTGATGAAGTCGAATGCATGGCGCATCCCTCAGGGATTGATCAACGCCGAGAGCTTCTATCCTTTTAAACACTATAAGCAACAACGTCATGAATGCGCAAAACTTCTACAAGGACTGAGGAGGGACGCAAACCATAAAGAAGTATCTTTGTTAATAGAGGCTTAAATAGTGCGCAAAAACAAGGTATCATACCTTATTAGCCGAGAGGATCCATTGTTGGGCAGAAGCTCGCCAGTGGTAGTGGGTTGACAAGTCAGTGCCTTATTCTTATATATCGTCTCACGTCGGTTTATTTACTGTTAGAGAGGATCAGAGTTATCGTTGCCGAGAAAGTAGTTTTAGAGCGTACCTTGTTACACCTACGAAAGTGTGTGCATCAATTGCTGAAATAGCTTCGGCAAGTGGTTCGGTGAAGCAAGCGATTCCAAGCGATGACAAGGATAAACTAGGTCCAGAACTATCGAAAGATACCAGCGTAAGTTTACAGACTTGTTGGAATTTAATTTTCAATGTAATCAACTCTCTGCTGTTAGAATGACGTATCGAAGGGCAGATGGGACGACTTTGCAATTGTTAGTGCATATCGACGTGGTTCAGAAGAGGTAAACACTACTCATTACTTTTAACGATTCAAATTCAGAAGTTTGTCGGTGAGCACACGAGCGCTAGTCTGCGTGAAGATCATGGAAGCGGTCATCGGCATGACTTGTGGTAAATCCATTAACCATGAAGTGGCAGAGAAAATAACAAGGCAGTCGCATCGCATGTGAGAGATCTTCACTCTGCACTCAGGCAAACCACGACAGCTCAGTGGGCTCCGCTTGATCGAAGAAGCCAAAAAAGTATCATGATTTTCGTTTGAGACCCTTTATTTTTATGTATGTTAATTTCGACGTGGTGAGACGATGAGTCATTGGGCGGATAGAAAGCGTGATTTACCACTTGTTTTGCGGAAAGGAAATATGGGAACCAGTCAGAAATCCGCTTGATATATAACAGAGAATCTTGAACACTTTTAACTCTTTTGGAGTTTTACGACATATTTTACAGGTACCAGAGATTTCCATGACGTCACAACAATTTTTATTCTATTTGCACCGATTGGCAGGAATCGCTATTGAATATCACAACGATCCTACCGCATTCAATGTAACAACTGGTGAGAGCTAGAAACCTGCTGCTGTGTACCACTTCTTTGGTCACCATTTAACCTATTTCTGGTGATCACTCTGAGTCTTGCACGATTCGCACCATGTTTTATGTGCCTTCTCATTTGCAATGCATACATTTCTGTTAGCTCGATTCCATTTTAGACTGTAGTCCTGGTTCACTGTATCGAACGATGCCGCGATTTGCACCAGAGAATCCAGATTCATTCGCTTCGATCTGCAAAGACCTAAGGAACAAGATCCTCCCTGCAGTATGCTGTTAAGAATTCTGCTCTTCTCATAATTTGTTGTTATTTATAGCTTAATTTTTGAAGTTCTAAAAGTGTGCGAATAGTCACAATATTCATAGTTCATCAATGACTGTCGTGATAAAAATAACAGTTTTTCAATTTTTATTAACGGCTAAGACTATGCTATATACTAGGCCGATGAAAAAGTTTTGAACGAAAACTTCGAAATTCTGTACTCTACTCAAACACGTTTGTACCAACAACTGTTGGCTTCCGTTTGGTAATTGCTTGCTTGGTTTTGGTCCACCACATGAAGCTCTAGGCTCTTCTTGCCGCCGCATTTCGAATAACAAATTTTCGTAATTAAATTCTTATGTAAACAATACAGCAGCAATATGGCGAGATTAACTAATGTATGTGTAAACACTAAAGGAGCGTGTGACGTAGCGGTTGGAGGTGCCCTACAACACAAACGTGGACTCGATCCTTCCATCGCTCCGGGGTCGGCAAATTAGTTCCAGTCTTGTCTAGGAAGATAGGAGCGCTGGTTCGATAAATCGGTAGGCCACGGTTAGTCATTGTAAAGGCCAGATATGCATTCGATCACCTCCAACAATGCTTAACGAAGTCGAATGCATGGCCCATCCTATTAGAGCCGAGAGCTTTATCCTTCTTTGGTATGCAAACACTATGAGAGGGCGCGTGTGGCGCAGTGGTTGGAGGCGCCATTGCGGCGCGCACGTGAAATGCGCCCATAGCCCACCTAGCCTCCCATCCCTCCGGGGTCGGCAAATTGGTACCAGATTTGTCTGGGAGGATAGCAGCACTGGCTCTATACATCGGCTGGCCACCGCGAGTCATTGTAAAGGCAAGATATGCATTCAATCATCTCCAACGATACTTGATGAAGTCGAATGCATGGCGCATCCCTCAGGGATTGATCAACGCCGAGAGCTTCTATCCTTTTAAACACTATAAGCAACAACGTCATGAATGCGCAAAACTTCTACAAGGACTGAGGAGGGACGCAAACCATAAAGAAGTATCTTTGTTAATAGAGGCTTAAATAGTGCGCAAAAACAAGGTATCATACCTTATTAGCCGAGAGGATCCATTGTTGGGCAGAAGCTCGCCAGTGGTAGTGGGTTGACAAGTCAGTGCCTTATTCTTATATATCGTCTCACGTCGGTTTATTTACTGTTAGAGAGGATCAGAGTTATCGTTGCCGAGAAAGTAGTTTTAGAGCGTACCTTGTTACACCTACGAAAGTGTGTGTTATGAAATCCTTGCCACCCATGGTCTTGCACATTTGACATCGGATAGCCACAAGAAAGCATGAGTAAATGCCATTAGAAACAATGCATAATTAACAGAAAAGCGTGTGCTGAACTAAAAATGGAGAATATTCATGACGAATATTCTCTACGCAGGAGGCCTATTTCGATGTAAAGTGTCCTTGAGAATGTGTTCAGGATTTGCACCATCTGAGTGCCGTCGGTTTTCTTCAGGGTTTACAATGTGATCAACAAATTGCTTGCTTTTTTACGCAGAAGAAGCAAAAGGCACTCTTTGCTTTTCGTTTAAATGGTGTCCCACCCATTTATCGAAATTTTTCAGTTCTCCAGGTTTTTCTGGTGTTCTTGAGGGGAATCTGTCAAAAACCAAACTAGAGTGTTGGGAATGGGTGACGTTAGATTACTCACTTTCTTGTGGAAGCAGTTTCGTGCAAGCGTGGTGTAGTTTCCTGTCAATGAAGTATTGTACCGGGTGTAGGATTGTTGAACTGCTAGGAGGTCGTATTCCTACTTTCTACTGATATGAAGTATGTGGACAATGTGATGCGATAGGAGAAGTCTTGGATGTTTCCTATTGTTCCTGTAGGAGCACTAAATGCTCCGTTTTCCATAAGAATTAACGGATTCTCGGTGGACTATGCACATGCTAACTTTTTTATTTGCTGCTTACTACAATTTTTCACGGAACGGTATTATGGGTGACTCAAATACAATGATGATGAGATATTTGCAAAACTCCTGACCGCTGGTAAACCAGCTGAGAAATCGGCGAAACGAAGGACCCGCGTGGTGTGCTGGTGAATGCGTTAGCAAGCCCCCTAGAAACGGTAATAGTGCGTTCGTTCCCCGTCGTAAACACCTGTGGTCCAGAGATTTTGAAATATCTCAGCATCATTGTGGTTGAGTCACACGTAATAACCTTCCGTGAAAAGTTGTAACAGGCAGTAAATAAAAAATTAACATTTATTCATATGCTCCTATAATCTGATCTTATTTAGCTGATGCGAGGTTGGTATAGGTCTCCAGTAATATAATGAGAGTCCCACTCGTAGCACAACGGCTCTGAGGAAGACGAAATTGGCGAGATGTTAGCTATCGACCAACAAGAACAACAGCAACGATAACTACGACAACGACAACGACAACGGAAGCCTATACCAACCTCTCATCAACTAAAGAAGATTAGATTAGAAGATCTTATAAATAAATATATCAATTATCTATGCCGAGGTTTAGTGAAAGTCAGCCCTTTGAGTTATTAAGAAAATTAACACTGTTATGTGCATGGTCTTCTCAACTTCTCTAACCCCAGCCAGTGCTGTTAATCTCCTCATACAAAGATCTTTTTCCTTTAAATGTTACCATACATAGATCTGAAGTAAAAACTAAATACTTAATGTTTCAAGTAGACTAAATACGAGTGTGCGTGTAGCACAGTTGTTAGAGACGCTCAGCGATTCACATGGGATCGACCCTGCGCCCATAACTCATCAAACTTGTCTTTCTTCCGGGGTCGGCAAATAGGTACAAGACCTGTCAGTGAAGATAGCACACTGCCTCGATACATAAATAGGCCACTGCGAGTCGCTATGAGGACCAGATGTGCATTTAATCACTTCCAACGATGCTTAATGAAGTCATATTCATCCTCAGGGATTGATCAGAGCCAAGAGCCTCATATATATCATATAACCTTTTATATTAAGTACTAAATATACTGAACACTTAATACAGTAGATATGCTACCTGCTAAATACTAGTATTGTCAAGACTTTTACAACTAGTATTCAACTATAGTACCCCGAATACTTGTGGGTACGTACAACGATTCTTTTCAGATGACACACTGGCAACATCCACGTTTCTATGGGTACTTTCTCTCTGGCCGGCCTTATCCGGACATTTTAGCAGAAGTGATCACCTCAGCGATGGCGTTCTACATTTTGTCCTGGGTGAGACTCGTTACCGCTTAATTATCTAAAGTTTTTTTTTGGGTCAAATTTTATTATATGAATTTATCGTAGCCATGGAAATCTTCAAGTATCATTTCAGCGATGAATAAACCGCTATTATTGGCTCGTATAATATTTATTCTAGTAACGTTTGCTAAAATAATCACTGTATACTTTTTTTTGCTCTTTTTCCAATTGTGAAATTAGCGCTTTGAAGTGATATGTCATAACATTAATTCAGAATCACGCATGTTTACTTGTTTGAGACTACACAAGCAACCTTAGTTACCTGAAAACCTATTTGTCTCCCACTACGTCCCTCTAACTTGGGGCAAACCTTGGGTTGGGTAACCTCGGGACTCCATGAAACCGGAATGGCTATGCCACTATAACTTCGAAGAAATAGAAATTATGGTGGGATCCGCACAACCAATGTCCCAGTGTCCAGAAGACATGCCATTCAAATACGTTTTTTTTAGCCATAGATCATAGAATAGATAGGAAGTTTGTCGTCTGGCAGTTACTGGGTATTTGACAGCATTCAGTAGGTCAGAACTCCAAAATTTTTAAATTAATAAAGACTTTTTCTGACTTTCCCACCGTTAACTTCGAAGAAATAGAAATTATGGTGGGATCCGCACAACCAATGTCCCAGTGTCCAGAAGACATGCCATTCAAATACGTTTTTTTTAGCCATAGATCTAACTAACGTTTTGAAGTTTGTCGTCTGGCAGTTACTGGGTATTTGACAGCATTCAGTAGGTCAGAACTCCAAAATTTTTAAATTAATAAAGACTTTTTCTGACTTTCCCACCGTAGCTAAAAGTCTTACTGAGTTACATACCTCAGCGTACGATGTAGTTCAACATTTAGAACCTTGGTTAAGAGTAAAACAACATGCCAGTGTAATACTTGTAGTGAGGGACCTAGTGCACGCTGGAAAACTTTTGCATGATCGACGAAAGTCGTCCGTCTGTTGTACTAACGACTTGGGACTGCAAGGGCATAAACTATTTGCGATGTCACCTAAGAAGTTCAATCGGTAAAAAATAAGGAATCGGAAAGAAGATGGTTCAGGTACAGGTGATATCGGGCGCTCGAGCTGTCGCGCGTGGAAGTAATATACATACATATATATATATATACATATACATATACATACATAAAGATAAAAGGTAGACGTGCAATACCCTACTCAAGATGAGAAGTTCAAGCTCCTGGAATAAGAAATGACCTATAAGGAACACATCAAGGCAAATCTTCTGCCCTTACCTCTTACACTTCTTACAATGAGGAAGCATCATGCCAGTAGAACAAAATCTTAACCAGTGGATTAAGTGACCTAGGATGGTATCCTGCCGTTTCGAAAAATTACCTTACCTTGGCTTCTAATTTAATCTCAAGCATTTCATAAATGCCCACGGTTTTTCTCATTCTGTTGACTGAATTTATGTTTACACACGTTTTACTGTTATAAGGCAGCATTCTATGATTGTAACATCTACTCTTGATAGTAAAAGAACGTGAATTTCCGTTAGTTCCTTGCTCATCCTCACTCTTCGTTCATCATATCGATCACAGTCGTCTCGTTTATCCTAGTAGCACCAATAAGACGGGAACGATACTTTGGGCGAAAGCATAGCATGGAAAATCTGTGTTGAATATCACCTGAAGCGAAGATCCAGTTGAAGGAGAATTGCATATTCTAAAGCAGAACAATGAATAATGCATTGATCTTACAAGCAAGAAAATCCTACACTATTTATAGCGGTAAACTACTGCGAGAGGATTTGATGCATGCGCAAAGCAGGGTTAGGATGAAAGGATGAAACTCTCGGTATTGATCATTCCCTGAGGGATACGCCATACATTCCACTTCATTTAACATTGTTTGGAGGTGGTTGAATGCATACCTGGCCTTTACAATAACTCACGGTGGCCTACCGGTGTTTCGAGCCAGTGCTGCTATCCTCGCAGACAAGTCTGGTACCAATTTACCGACCTCTGAAGGATGGAAGGTTCGGTGGGGCACGGGGCGCTGGGATCGATTCTACGCGTGTTGCAGGGCGCCCCAGCCTCTGCGCCACACGTGGCACAAAACGGAACAAGAAAAAGGTTACAAGTGTCGTCGAGGCCTCTGAAAGATGCTTTTTTTTAAACTGACATACTCGAAAGCACCTATAAGTAGTGGATCAACCTGCAAATCCATAAATGGTTCTGTATATGCACCCCATTTCTAAAAGATAATTTTGGCGAAATCAATTAGCCTTTCTGGGAAGTATAGCAAACACTGCACAGGTAGTTATAAAAGCAGTCTAAAACTTTTCACTGGATAGTTTTGTTTTCGATACTGAAAAGCGATATCGTGGCATAAAAAACTGATAAAGGTTAGGTAATTAATGTTGATTTGTAGAGCATAATGGTAATCCCAGAGTAATCTTAGGAAAGCTGTCCAAGTCTGCACGAATTGGAGTACACCGTAGTGAATTGGGTTGGGAGAGCTTTCGGTTTGCCAGAAGAGTTTTTGTTCCAGGTTGGTTCAACGAAGAAATTTCTAAAACTTTAATCTGTGATGTTTGTCTCCCGAAGATGCGGGAGAGGTGTAAGATACGAGCTGAGAACTTTAGACGATTTCATTTTAAAAAAATCAAATAGTGCTGAAACATCACATGTAATAGGATACGGCGTCGAAAGTTTTGCTTACAAGGAGGTAATTTCTTTTGGTGTTTGCCAATTTTTTCTTACTTATGACTGAGTCGATGATTTTAGGAAGATCCCCAAAATAGCGCTGGAGGAGGGAGCATCTACGGAAGTGCATCAGATGTGATTTTTTGCTCCTTGATGGTGTCGCGATACTGGAAGATTAAACAGGTCGAAGCATCACGAGGATTTGAAATGAAGTATTTTTTCATCGAGATAATTCTTTTAGGTAAAAGAAAGGGAGAAAACAGAGAAGACACCAAAGTACGAAACCGTTCACGATATCGCAAAGAACTTGGTCGTGTACTGTAGCAAAGATGTGAGTGGTGTTTTCTCGAAATCAGTTTTTCCAACGCATATTCCGAAAATGATCGACAACGAAGACAACTATTCGAATCAGCGATTGTATTTTTTTCCCCGAGATAAAATTTGTTCATTATTGGGGGTTTTCCTAGACATAATAGACTTGAAACTTCGCAACGGTTTATCGCCCATCGTGATTACGAGGTGTTCCTGGGTGTCGGGCTGCGATATAATGTACAGTGGGGCATTCATTCCCGAAAAGGTCTTTCAAGTTGAGAAGGAGTCCGGCGTTTCCATCAGGAAGCCTCGCTAATAGGAAACCAATACCAGAATCCACCACCGTCCTGCTATCAAAGTCGCATGGTGGCAAATCTCCTCTGATCTACAAGGGCTGCGAGTTCTTGTGGTGGTGAAGACCTGGGGCCGACTTTGGTCAGGCTGACCTCGAAATTCCAAGGAACCGTAATGGTTTAACCAGTCTCCGAATAATCGAGATTATGCTGGGGGCCGCACAACCAGTGAGGACGGGCCATTCACGTATCAAGTAATAAACTTCAAAGTTTGGCTGCCTCAGTGTGAAAATTTTTTCAGCAGCTGGTATCTGTAAAGAACCGAAGTCGGTGATATGCCTACAGCATGAAAGGATTTTTGTTTTCAGGCAGCAATACGTTTACCGCTCGTTTCAGGCACATTCCGCAATCGAAAAAGCGTGCAAAGTAGCGATGGTGCGCTGCCGATCTATTGATCCGTTGCAGGAGAATAAGTGGGGCATTACTGGACCTCAGCTTGAAAAGCATATAATCAAGGTTTTTACAGTGATATATACAATGATTTCGCTGCAGTCTTATTACATGGTAAGCCTTCTTTAGGACCTCGAGTCCGGCCTCATCCCGACTCATTTCCACTGTACTCTCGGCACAGCAGCAACCGCCGCCGACGATGATCTCGCTTCAATTTTTCCAGTCGCAGAAAAGTCAACAAAAAATCGCCTGATTTGCACGAAGTGATTTTGAAATTCTTCGATATTTTATTTTTCAGGTACGGTTTATGGATTCATTGTGACGCCTCGTACTCAGGAAACGCGTGGATCGATGAGAAGTATAGAGGAAATGCGTGAGTTCGTATGAAGGAATGAGTATGTCAACCCAAAATTTCCAAAAAGTTGTGTTTTAACCGGTCAAGGTGCTCTGAGTGTCAAACATAATCATAGGAAAGACTTGCAACAAAAATTTACGAATAGCCATTCCGCTGCTATGATTCGTCCAGTACTGACGAAATTCTTCTAGATGAAATCTCATGGGATGGTTTATTTACAAAGAGCTTGGTATTTAGCTTTAGTCCAACCGATGACACTAGAAATTTTTGACACAGCTATGATCTCAAAATTTTCTCACTGGCTACATCTTTTTAGATATTTATGAGTAATTTACTTAAGTCTTTTACAATGAATGTTTGCCATCTTTTGTAGTCCTCAAACCCAGATCTAGAAGGAATTCCTTACTCCAACAGGAATAAAGGATGCAGATGTCGGCTTTGATAAATCCCTGAGGGATGCGCCATGCATTCAACTTCATCAAGCATTGGTGACTGAATGAATATCTGATCTATGCAATAACTTGTGGTAGCTTACCGATGTATCAAATTGGTGTTGTTAATTTCCCAAGGAGGTCTAGTGCAAAGCTGCCTGCTCCGGATGGAAGGAGAGCTTGATAAGCCTAGGTCTCAGGGTGAGGCCTTCCCACTGCATACCTCAAAACACACTGGCTTTTATTCAGATCTGCTCTAGCGCATGCTCATTCTATCAATGTAAACCTTCACAAATCTTTGCTGTTTTCTGGCATGTCATGCTTTATTTGGACAAGAGACCTAAAAACCTACAAAGACACGTTCAAAACAGGTATTTTCCAGAGGGCACCACTGCAAGGTTTGTGATCTGTTTGTGAAGTTTCTAAATTTGAGTGCTTCAAAAATGCGTAGTTTTGTTGTTCAGCAATCGCGAGGTTGTTATACAGCATACATTTATTTCCATAGAAAAACACACAATACAATACAATACAACAGTAGCTGACGTTTCGTCAGTATCGCCTTCTTCAGAGCCGCTTTTTACATGACTTCCAATGAGGAAGGTTACAACAGCTGATTATAGTCGCATATCAAAACTACGCATTCATATTCCAATGCCGAGGTTAATAGAAAGTCGATCCTGGGAACTGCTTCAAAATTTTTCATGGTTTTCTGACCAATCTCGATTGGTCTTTAGTCATGATTGTCTTTCCGAGTTGTTCTGATATAACGACTTATTAATAAATTATTAGTATAAGACAATGAAGAATGAGCATTTTTGACAAGCGCTTTTTTCCAACACCGGCCGTCTGTCTCCCAGAGCGCACGAGATTAACAAATATTGAAGGGTTATTGTCGATTCATTAGCACTCTGGCACCGTTTATTTCACGTTACCGGTGACAGTTCCACGAGATTCATGTCCCTTCGCAGCCTCAACAAACCCGGATTTGCGGGCTATATAAAATTGTTCAGAGATAAATTCTATGCGCTAAAGCATGAGTAACGAGAATTTCATTATTAAACCACTTAGCATATCCTGATTCTTGGTATAAACGCAGATGTGACGGATATACGTGAATGGGGAATACACACAAGCCGAAGAAACAAAGCGCTGAAAATCTGGATATCTTTAAGAATGAATGGATTGGAAGGCTTACGTTTCCATCTTAATAACGTAGGTTTGCTAAGTTAATATTAGTACAAAACAAAGTTCTAAAAATCCTACTTCCAGGCTGTGGAAATGTGTGCATACTTCGAGTCACTTATAGCCACCCATCCACTTCTAAAGATCCACTCACGAAAGCTTACTCTCCTCACATTCTATTATGAGGCACGTACACGGTTGTGGTAGATTTAACGTTCCACAACTCCACGTTTATTCCTCTTTACACAGGAGCCTGGCTGCACCAGGGAGGAGAGAAACACTTATACGGAGAATCTGTGTCAGTTCATAAACACAAGTCACAAGCTTTTTTTAACACACACTAAGGTGAGTATTTTAAAAAGGCCGTGAAATTTTCGTGTATTTTAAACCAAGCTTCAAAGCTTCTGGTCCTGTTGAGAGCAACACGGGTAACAACTTTTCATCGGTCACTGATAAGGCATGTGATCTCGCACTAACCTACTCGAAAATTTGCAGCAGTACGCTATGCCTTTGAGAAGCTTGTATTATCTGTTTCTCGAAATTGGTTGGCAAGCAAAATGTCATACCAGGTTACGACGTTTGGATCTGTGGAAAAGTCCGGCCATGTCACGACTCTAAGGAATATTGCTTGACCAGCGCTTTAGAACATTTAAGATAAAATAAAAATCCTCAAACAGCAGACGAAGCCACACGTAAAAGTTGGAAGGTCTTTGTGGATGATGGATGGGAGGAAATGAATCGAATATGAGAAGTGCTGAGATCGGCGTGGTAGACATGAAGACGGGTCACATAAAATAAAAAAAAATGTCGATCTGTGCTCATCAGATCATTGTCTCTGACGGGTAATTTCTAATGGCACCTTTGGGGAAAGAAAGTGTTTGACAGAAAGGGAAATCAAAAGTCTCGATGGTACTGTGGATAACGGGTGAGCCGCGAAAGGGTAATCGAGTGTTGCGGTCATATACATGTTCACACAGCGACAGAGAAGTATATGGGAGGCGGTTAGGAGTCGCCTCCAACAAATAAGCTCCAAGTCCACTCTGGAAGAGAGGGGCGTGCTACCCGTGAGTATACCCAGCCCCTACGTTCAGAGTCCAGCAAGCCATACGTGGGTATCAAAATGCTAAACACAGTAAGGAAAAACGGGCTTAATTTCCCTGAATCCGAAAGAGCCCCCAATTTCGCAGCGTTGAGCAGGACGAGTACAGAAAGGCTGCTGAAATCTCAGAGCCAACGGAAGCTGCTTGGATCAAAAACTATAATGACGATCTGTACCTACGATACACGTATACTTGCATCAGAGTCCTCGACGGAAGACTTGCTCATGCAAGCAAGAATGATAAGGTACGACATAATCGGCCGCGTCGAGACGAGGAGATGTCACCCTTTCAACGCCGTCTATGACACTGGAGAAGAAATGTTCCTCGAAACAAGCGACAGTAGAGGAGTTCGTGGTGTCGGCGTTCTCGTCAACACGAGTTTGTCCATAAACATCGATTCATTCGAACAGCTTACAACCCGAATCGGATGTTTACGATTAAAAAGATGTAGATCAATATCGGTTTTGACAATCTTCGTCGTTTAAGCGTCGACATCAAATTAGGACGAAGAAGAAATATAAGTGTTCTACAAGGACTTGGAGAAGTTCTACAAAGAAGACCATACATTTTTCAAGGTTTTCAGATTGGAGATTTCAATGCCAAGAGTGGACCAAGAAGAACGTCTGAGGAGCGTCACATTAGGACCCATGGATTAGAACGGAACAAACAGGGTGAGCGGCTATCTGAGTTTATCATAGCGACCAAGACCATCCATGGTAATTCGCAAGCCCTGAAGCTCCACCCTCAACGCTGGACGTGGGAGACTCCCTATGGAGAGTGCCATAACGAAATAAACCACATCATAGTTAATAGAAGGTTTTGCCTAACCGATGTTGCTGTTGTCCCAAAATTCTACACGAGACCAGATTATCGCCTTCTTCCAACAAGAATCTATTTCTTTCGAAATGACAAATAGCGCTAAATTCAAAAACCGAGGTCCCAAAACCACCGTAAACTAGGACTTATTAAATTCATTAGTCGGCTGTTGGGAAGATATCGTTGTTGATAACATCGACGAATATTACGATCGCCTTATTCAACATTTTCACGTTAGTACTATGAAAGCTGAGTGATCGAAAGTTACCAAAGACGTCTGTCTCCAGAAACAGTGGAGGTGATACGCCAGCGTGGAATCGCACGAACTGCAGGCAACCGTGAACTAACGTCCGAACTTGAAAACAATGCAGATATGCGATAAAAGATCTTAAAGGGAGAAGAACAGCAGTAATGGTCGAAGCTGGGAAGGCTGGGAAAAGTATTCGCAAAGCACACCGAAGCTTCGCTAATTACAAGACCAAGATGATTGCACTCCAACACGTAGACGGAACAATAGCAGCGTCCAGAAAGATAATGGAGAAAATCATACAACCGGTGGACAAGAGCCGTTAATGACTGGATTCCTCGGAAAGCCAACCGTACTGCAGGAAGACCACCGACCCGATGGTCAGTGTTTTCACGAAGAGCCTAGAAGGAAGATATGATGCTCGAAAAAATGGAAGATTTACTGGCGACCGCTCGAGTCGCTCGACGATCAACTGGTCTGTAGGTGGATACAGGTAATATTTATATTTATATATATATATGTCCAATTTTACACAACACATATGCACTATGCGTATCCCAGCACGCCTTGCGTTCGATTTCTTTCCGTTAATCTAAATATTTTCCGCTAGCGTCGTCTAATGTTGGCTGTGGTTTCCGCTGCTACTTGAAGAGTTTTGTTGTTCATATGTTGCGTCCTCGTCGTTTCGATTCTTTTTGGAATACTGGAAAGCTATGTCAAAACGTTCGCAGATTAAATGCTGAGTTTTTATGGATTAAAGGGGGCTCTCGAAATACGTTTGGTACAAATTTTCTGATTCCAAGTGCTTGTGGGACGTAGTTTTGTCGAAACAGGACCT
>MQTX01000431.1:973-14267 GCA_009735665.1 Angiostrongylus cantonensis | reverse complement strand
CATATATATGTACATATAAAAATATATATATATATATATGTGCATGCATGCATGCATACGTGTATATATAAGGCGCGTGTAGAGTAGTGCTCGGAGGCTGCAATACACTTTGCGTTAATTTTTCCGTGATCCATTCTTACCGCACTTTTCTTCCGTCCATGGTCGACAAATTGGTACCAGGCTTGTCTTGGAGGATAACAGCACTGGCTCCATACATCGGTAGAGCATTGCCAGTGATTGTAAAGGCCAGATATGCTTTCAATCATGTCCAGTGATGCTTAATAAAGTCGAATGCATGGCGCATCCTTAGGAGTTGAGCAACACCGAGAGATTTATGCATTTTAACTTTATACATGTTTATATATTTAAATTTCCAGGTGCATGACAACGAACTTATTCGTTTGTCCATCTCTTATGAGCGTACGAACCGATGTGTGATCGACGAATCATGGCGTATTCTGAAATTACTTGTCGACGAGTTCACCAACAGGAAAAGTTTGTTTTTTTACTATGCACCGACTGTATAACTTCAACTTTCTTTTCTAAATCTGTTTTGCTTTTTAGTTAACGGGCTTCATTTGGAGGTATATAAACTCATCATATATTTTTATTCTAAACCTATCAAAGTGGGGCATTCCAGATGATCCATACTTGCTGCATACGAAAATGGGTGCACCAGGGCCTCGCCGAAAGGTACTTCAGCCAGCAAGTGTTGATTATGCAGAATTATCGCCTTACACTCGTGCTATTACATCTCCAGAACCTTCAAAAGCACCGGTTAGCTGGTTTTATACTTGAGTTTTGCAGGCTTTTCTGTTCTTTTATTCACCTATATACCCACGATAATAATACAGGTCTTCGAATACAGAACATTTGCGACCTCAGTTAATTGGAAATATAACGCTTATCAGAGGGAATCTCAAGATCCTTCCCATAGGTTTGCCGCTTTGTCAATGTTGGAAGTTCTGGAGTGCCGAACATCGATATATAGCATTGGTCGATCCTCCCTCCTTTCCATCCTTAGAAACGTTGCGATATTTCCTTCCTGAAGGTCGGATACTGCTAAACCAATAGCAAAACTTACATACGCCGTACTAGTGATTTGGTTTAAACGCTCTTGCCATAACAGGCAACCTGGCAAGGTTATTTCTGGACATAAAAGAAAGGAAAACAAACTTCCGAGCCAGTCAAGATCTAATTTCTGTGCCAATTAAATTAGGGAGGATTGCCGTTCGAAAAAGAAGAATCTCGCTGTAACGTGTTGGTGGCGTAGGATGATTGATCATGCACACATCCCTCACGTCATCTGACACGTAGTGTTATTACCTTGCTTTGTCAAGTCACGAGCCTGTGCATTTAGAAGCGTATTAGATGCATTATAAGATAAGAATTAGCTGGAGGAAATCAGCGGTAACGTGAAACGCTTCTATAAACTGATTGTCGGAAACTTAAACGCAAGATTGTGAAAGTTTGGTGAAACCAAATACTTTGTTAGAAGATTTGTAATCAATAACTGAATTAAAGAGAAAAAATAAAAGGAAGTAAATAAAGGGAAATATTGAAAAGCTCATATCTAGGAGGACTGAGAATTGAGCCGATACATCGGCAGGCCATCGCGAGTGGGCCACATGGGCCACATGATTACATGGGCCAAATATGCATTTAGTCACTTCTAACGATGCTTGGTAAAGTCGAATGCATGGCGAATCCCTCAAAGATTGATCAACACTGAGAGTTTTAAATGATATTATTATTAATCCAACCCAACGGTTTACCGCCTCATCGTAGCTAGGAGGTGTCGGGCAGCGATTTAATGTACAGTGAGGGATTCATTGCCGACAAGGTCTCCCAAGCTGGGAAGGAGTCCGGTGTTTCCATCAGAAAGACTAGCTAAGAGTAAACCAATACCGGAATCCACCATCGTCCTAGTATCAACGTCGCATAGTGGCAAATCTCACCCTGATCCACAGGGGCTACGGCTGTCTGTGGTGGCGAAGACCTGGGGCAGATTTTAGCCAGGTTGACCTCGGGACTCCAGGGAGCCATAATGCCTTATCCAACAAGTCTCCGAAGCATGGAGAGGCCCGCACAACCAGTGAGGACGGGCCATTTAAGTATCAAGTAAGTATCATTATTAATCAAGAATTGTGCGATAGTATCGAAAAGTTGTTTCTTGATGCGCTAGATGGTGAATTTTTATGCTAACAATAAAGGAAATAACTGTATTGTGTTAAATTTGGGCAGTTCATCAGTATAAGTGTAAGCTATTTTGAAAAGACAGCTTGGGATTAAACGTGCAAAAAGTTTTTAAAGAAATACCATAGACATGGTTCTGTGGCTGTAAATGTTATTGAAGCGTTGTCATTGCCATATAAAAAAAGGCACGGTGAAGAGACTTGGGTTCAAATTTCCGGGAAATGCTCTGCTCAAATACGGTAGTTCTGTCAAAAAAATAAATAGTGTGCACAATAACAATCGTAAACTTTACAGGGCAATCAATGAAGAGCGTAGGACGGGCCATTTAAGTATCAAGTAAGTATCATTATTAATCAAGAATTGTGCGATAGTATCGAAAAGTTGTTTCTTGATGCGCTAGATGGTGAATTTTTATGCTAACAATAAAGGAAATAACTGTATTGTGTTAAATTTGGGCAGTTCATCAGTATAAGTGTAAGCTATTTTGAAAAGACAGCTTGGGATTAAACGTGCAAAAAGTTTTTAAAGAAATACCATAGACATGGTTCTGTGGCTGTAAATGTTATTGAAGCGTTGTCATTGCCATATAAAAAAAGGCACGGTGAAGAGACTTGGGTTCAAATTTCCGGGAAATGCTCTGCTCAAATACGGTAGTTCTGTCAAAAAATAAATAGTGTGCACAATAACAATCGTAAGCTTTACAGGGTAATCAATGAAGAGCGCCCACCTACTTTGAAGTATTTAATGGAACGTTTTACTTCGTCACAAGCAAGCATCTTATGTCTCCATGCTCTTAATTCTATATTGATGTGCTGTGAATTTTGTCTCGCCAGACTTTATCGCCGTAGAGTAATTTTATTTGTCCGTTCAATAAAGGAAGTTTAGTTCCACAGTTCTTTAGAAAACTTTTGTGACCCAGAAGATTCGAACGAACAATATCAGATTCTAAACTTTACCCAGATGTCTAGGCTAGCCTATGGTCTGAAAGGTATGCAAGGTCTTTTTTGAGAAAGAAATAAGATTAGATAATCCATGCTCCTTCTAGTGGTAAGCATGCATGAGATATTAACAAAATCCCTTTCGCTTCTTCCTAAAACCTCACTGACTCCTAGAAGAATCGAATCGAACTCGGTGCAGTACTGCACTGTACGTGTAGAAATTCTTCAGTGGTCGCTGTAAAAGGTAAATAAGTATTTATTGAAGGAATAATTAGCTAGATGTGTGTCAGAAAGTGGCTTAAGCGGTGATTTGTTCACCGTCAAACTGGATTTTTATCCTCTGTGAGACAATTATAGTATGTGATCGATTTGTCTGTGTTGAGATGTTGACCAAGTGAGAATCTTAAAACAATACATAGCTATTGTGTTAGAGGTTCGCTATGCTATAGAGCAGGCTCGTATCGTCGAATTGTAATGACGACTTGTTGCGATAGGATTTGAGTGCTTGTCAAATGTAACCACAATGGCCTGCTCCAAAAACGAGTGCACATGACTGAAGTGATCGCTCGAGCAAAGTGTGATGTGATGATGCGAAGGTAATTGCTTGCAGTAGCTCGCCAGTGCCTTTAAGGCTTTTATGTATTGTTTGTAGTCAAGTGAAAGCGAAACTTACTCTCCATGCCAGGGTAATTAAACTTTACAGATATATAAAGCGTAAAAAAACGCGGTTAGTGAATCAAGGAAAAGAGGAGAGGATAAAGCTTTTGACATTGATTAATGTCTGACAGATGCGCGAAGCATTCGAATACATCAAGCATCTCTCGAAGTGATTGAATGCATATCTAGCCTATACAATAACTCGCGGTGGCCTAGCGATGTGTCGAATCAGTGCTGTTATCCTCACAGATAGGTCTGGTACGAATTTGATGATACCAAAGCAAAGCAAGGTTCGGCAAGTCTGGCGCGTGGGATCGAACTCGTGTATATTGGAGGGCTCTTCTAACCACTGCGCCACCTGTATCCTTCACAATCAACGCTCAAAGATAATTTTTTAACATATGTTTACATTTCTGAGCTTACAAGAGGTTGATGGGGATGTTTATTGCCCTCATATTTTGAAGGCTTCGTCTTCATCAAAGCCGGTGATCCGAGTAAACTGTCAGCAGTTGCTCGTGCTCTCGAGCTGGCGTCTTCGTCGCTCGCCGAGCTAGATCTGGCTCAGTTGAGCATCTTTCTCGATAATTGTTGACATGAGCCGTCATCACGTCTACTGTGCAGGTCCCAGCACTTGTTACATTCGATTCGTGTTCCACGCATTCATGGCACACAGTGGTTTTCGAAAACTTCGCGCTTGTTGTCTCGGCTGCTGCTGAAGGATAACACCTTCCCTATGAATATCCTAAATTGCTACTCTAGTCGATTCTCTTTGCAATCTTGGAGAGAGTAGACCTAAGGCGTTCGCACATCGATTGGAGGAGAGTGCTGTAGAAGGGTTTGAACACCTTCCTTCTTGATGCACTGCATCAGTAGCCACTGTGCTACCCCACTCTTTCACACAAAGATAATACCGAGAGTAGGAAGCTGCGTTAACAACAGGAGGCGAGCTTCTGCAGTAAGCTGATTAATTAATGTAGGGAACAAATGACAAATAGAACAGAACTAGTCTATAATGAGCAAGGAGTTACGGAACGAATTCTTGTGGCGTTGATCTCACAACTTTATATGAATACCAAGTTGATTGGAATAATTAGTCCCTGTAGCTGCCACGCAGGTTTTTTGTGTGTAAGTCGCTGAGTTGAACGCTTTGAGACACTGGGTTAGAACTTTAATAAAGCAGAGATATTTGTAAAACTCTGGATAAAAAAGTTTTCATATTTATAAAGAATATTCTTTATACGAAACAATCCACGGGTGGAACGAGGAGCAGATGGAGAACATTTTCTATTTTATTGAAAATTTTATGGCGAATATTCTGGGAAAACCAAAACTGTGATCTTAAAATCTTTGAGCAGTGAACTCGAATCATTTCGACTTCTATACGAATCATTTCGACTTCGATGAAAACGCTAGCCCAACAAATTCCTAACAATATTATCTAAATAACAATGTTAGCTTTGATTTACTGCCTACTATGATTTTTCATGGCAGGGTAATACGTGTGAAGCAACCACAATGATGCTGAGATATCTGGGTTAGTCGCCAATAGATCAATATCCCCTAGATCAATACGGTTGAAGAGTGGTTACTGGAGTGGTGCTGATCGATAGAACTACTTGAGAGATGGGCGAAAGAAAGGACCTGAATGGTGTGGTGGTGAATGCGTTAGACCCGGATAAGATAATAGGGCATTTGTTCCCCAACTCAGACACCTGCAGTCCGTAATTTTACAAATGTCTCACCGCCAGTGTGGTTGCCTTTTCTAAGTACTTGACCAGTAATATATACATATATATTCAGTGACATACCTATTCATTCTAATCAATGATTCTTCGCCTAATATTGCGTTGCCATTTATTGTAGTCCTCGGTGGTATGGTTCATATGGAAGTATAGTAGTCCTCGTTAATATGCTTATTCTAATCCTTTCTTTTACAGAACAACTGGTATCAAAAGTTACTTTTGTAATTTTTCACTGCTACTATTTCGTTGTAGGTTTCGCACCATCTCATCTCGACATAGCACTCTATTCATCTGTGTACTGTATCTGAATCTCTTGCTCTTGATAGTTGAACATTGTGCGTCTACGTAATGACCCTCAGCCAAGTCTAGATGTACACAATCTGGGCACTTCCACGGATTCGTCATTGATCTGCAGAGGAATGACAATACCCTATTCCAATTTTAACTTTTTATTTACCACCTTACCATTTTAATGGTAGGGTATATATTGCGAAATAGAACTTTAATGATGCTGAGATATTTGCAAAACTCCGGACCGCAGGTGTCTTCGGTGGGGACGAACGCGCTACCGTCCTTTCTAGGGTGTAACGTGTTCACCATCACACCATGCTGGTTCTTCGTTTCGCCTGTTTTCCAGCTAGTTCACCTGCAGTGCGGAGTTTTGCAAATATCTCATCATCATTGTGGCTGATTCACACATAATAACCTGTCGCGAAAACTGTAAGAGGCAGTGAACAAAAAAGATAACATTGTGATTATACAACCTCAGTTTAACTGGATTCGTTGCTGATTTGGGCTACACAGATTAATCCCACTGACGGGTGATTGCTGATGGCCTGATCGATAGAACTAGCTGTGAGCCAGGCGAAACGAAAGACTCGCATGATGTGGTGGCGAACACGTTGCTCCCCGAAAAGGACAATAGCGCGCTCGTTCTTCGCAGCATATAACTGCCCTTCGGAGTTTCGCAAATATCTCAGTATCACTGAAGATATACCCTGTTCCATTATTTTACAACTGTGTTTCGGAACGAACAACGTTTAAGGTCATTATTTTCCTAATATGTCACGTCAACACTATTGCATAAGGAATTTTAGCCTCACTAGTGCTTCATATCGCTTTTCATAATACTCTTCCTACTGGTCACGTTATTGGACGTCTTTTCACACACATAAATGAACTGCTACTGTAATCTAAAGACAGACAGCAAAACTCCAGAAGCTAGTTTGAACGTATAATTTTCATATCCATAGTCCTACGCATTACCCATTAGGCCACAAGGCCACACAACTAGAGACTTGCAATGTTTTTTCCGCAAAACAACCATAGGTTCAATGACGGAAACAACCCGTGAAAGGAAGCTCTTGACTCAAGCTGTAGATGAAAGTGTAATTTTCGAATTAGTGTAATCGGTAAACGTTTCACAGATTATGATGCCATATAGCTCTCATTCTCCAATTCACAAATCCTGTGGTATAATTGGACAACTGCAGTTTCACTGCTTCAAAGGAGGAAGAACAGCGATAGTGGTGTTCTAGTGGTATGAACAATAGAGAGCAAAACTCTCGACCCTGCCAGGACTCGAACCTGTAATCTTCGTATCCGCAGTCCGACGCCTTATCCATTAGGCCATAAGGCCACACAAAGGGAGGTTTGGGATGATATTCCGCGAAGCTACTATGGTTCAACGAAGGAATGAACCCGTGATAGAAAGCTTTCGACACAAGCTGGAGTGGAAACTGTAACTTTCGAATTAGTGTAATCGGTAAACGTTTCACAGATTATGATGCCTTATAGGTCTCATTCGCCAATTCTCAACTCCTGTGGTGTAACAAGGCACCCGCAGTTCCACTGCTTTAAAGAAGAAGGAACAGCGATAGTGGTGTTTTACCAGTATGAACCATAGAGAGCAAAACTCTCGATTCTGGCAGGACTCGAACCTGCAATCCTCAGATCCGAAGTCTGACGCCTCACCCGTTAGGCAAGAAGCCACACAATTGGAGATTTGGAATGATATTCCGCGAAGCAAATACGGGTTCAAAGAAGGAATAAACCTGTAAAAAAAAGCTTTCGACTCAAGCTGTAGTTGAAACTGTAATTTTGGAATTAGCGTAGTCGGTAAACTTTTAACAGATGATTATAATGCCATATAGGTCTCAATCTCCAATTCCCAATTCCTGTGTGATAACAAGAAAACTGTAGTTTCATGCAGTTTCACTGCTTTAAAGAAGGAAGAATAGCGATAGTGGCGTTCTAGTGGTATGAACCATAGAGAGCAAAATTCTCGACACTGGTAGGACTCGAACCCGGAATCTTCGGATCCGAAGTCCGACGCTTTATGCATTAGGCCACAAGGTCCCACAATTGGTGTTTTGGAATGATATTCCGCGTAGCTACTATGGGTTCAACGAAGGAATAAACCCTTGAAGGAAAGCTTTCGTCTCAAGCTAGAGTGGAAACTGTAATTTTCGAATTAGTGTAATCTCTAAATTTTGAACAGGCGATTACAACGCCATATAGGCCTCAGTCTCCAATTCCCCATTCTTGTGGTACAACTATACAATTGCAGTTTTACTTCTTTAAAGAAAGAAGAACAGCGATAGTGGTGTTCTAGTGATATGAACCATAGAGAGCAAAAGTCTCGACCCTGGCAGGACTCAAACCTGAAATCTTCGTATCCGAAGTCCGACGCCTTATCAATTAGGCCACAAAGCCACACAACTGGAGATTTGGAATGATATTCCGCGAAGCAAATACGGGTTCAAAGAAGGAATAAACCTGTAAAAAAAAGCTTTCGACTCAAGCTGTAGTTGAAACTGTAATTTTGGAATTAGCGTAGTCGGTAAACTTTTAACAGATGATTATAATGCCATATAGGTCTCAATCTCCAATTCCCAATTCCTGTGTGATAACAAGAAAACTGTAGTTTCATGCAGTTTCACTGCTTTAAAGAAGGAAGAATAGCGATAGTGGCGTTCTAGTGGTATGAACCATAGAGAGCAAAATTCTCGACACTGGTAGGACTCGAACCCGGAATCTTCGGATCCGAAGTCCGACGCTTTATGCATTAGGCCACAAGGTCCCACAATTGGTGTTTTGGAATGATATTCCGCGTAGCTACTATGGGTTCAACGAAGGAATAAACCCTTGAAGGAAAGCTTTCGTCTCAAGCTAGAGTGGAAACTGTAATTTTCGAATTAGTGTAATCTCTAAATTTTGAACAGGCGATTACAACGCCATATAGGCCTCAGTCTCCAATTCCCCATTCTTGTGGTACAACTATACAATTGCAGTTTTACTTCTTAGACAATTGCATTTTCAGTGGTGTTCTAGTGATATGAACCATAGAGAGCAAAACTCTCGATCCTGGCAGGACTCGAACCTGGAATCTTCGGATCCGAAGCCCGACGCCTTATCAATTAGGCCACAAAGCCACACAACTGGACATTTGGAATGATATTCCGCGAAGCAACTACGGGTTGAACGAAGGAATGAACCTGTGAAAAGAAATTTTCGAGTCAAGCTGTAGTTGAAACTGTAAATTTGGAATTTTCGAAATAGTGTAATCGGTTAACTTTTCACAGATGATTATGATGCCATATAGGTCTCAGTCTCCAATTGCCAATTCCTGTGGAACCACTAGACAATTGCAGTTTCACTGCTTTATCAATTAGGCCACATAGCTACACAACTGGAGATTTGGAATGATATTCCGCGAAGCAATTGCGGGTTGAACGAAGGAATGAACCTGTGAAAAGAAGTTTTCGACTCAAGCTGTAGTTGAAACTGTTATTTTGGAATTAGTGTAGTCGGCAAACGTTTCACAGATGATTATAATGCCAAATAGATCTCAATCTACAATTCCCAATTCTTGTGGTATCACAAGAGAACTGCAGTTTTACTGCATTAAAGAAGATAGAATAGCGATAGAGAGCAAAACTCTCGACCCTGGCAGGACTCAAACCTGAAATCTTCGTATCCGAAGTCCGACGCCTTATCAATTAGGTCACAAAGCCACACAACTGGAGATTTGGAATGATATTCCGCGAAGCAACTACGGGTTGAACGAAGGAATGAACCTTTGAAGAGAAATTTTCGAGTCAAGCTCTAGTTGAAACTGTAATTTTCGAATTAGTGTGATCGGTAATCTTTTTACAGATGATTATAATGCCATATAGGTCTCAGTCTCCAATTGCCAATTCCTGTGGTACAACTAGGCTATTGCATTTTCAGTGGTGTTCTAGTGATATGAACCATAGAGAGCAAAACTCTCGACCCTGGCAATACTCGAACCTGTAATCTTCGGATCCGAAGTCCGACGCCTGATCCTTTAGGCCACAAGGCCACGTAATTGGAGGTTTGCAATGATATTCCGCAAAGCTACTACTGCTTCAACGAAAGAATGAACCCGTGAAAGGAAGCCTTCGACTCAAGATGTAGTTGAAACTGCAATTTTCTGATTAGTGTAATCGGTATAATGTAATGTAATAACTTTTCACATATGATTATAAGGCCACATAGGTCCCAGCCTCCAATTCCCAATTCTTGTTGTACAACTAGACAATGCAGTTTCACTGTTTAAGGAAGGAAGAACATCGATAGTTGTGTTTTAGTGGTATGAACCACAGAGAGCAAAACTCTCGACCCTGGCAGGACTCGAACCTGTAATCTTCGTATCCGAAGTCGGACTCCTTATCTATTAGGCCACGAGGCCAAACAATTGGAGGTTTTCAATGATATTCCGCGTAGCTACTATGGGTTGAACGAAGGAATGAACCTGTGAAAAGAAGCTTTCGAGTCAAGCTGCAGGCTATTGCATTTTCAGTGGTGTTCTAGTGATATGAACCATAGAGAGCAAAACTCTCGACCCTGGCAGGACTCGAACCTGTAATCTTCGGATCCGAAGTCCGACGCCTGATCCTTTAGGCCACAAGGCCACGTAATTGGAGGTTTGCAATGATATTCCGCAAAGCTACTACTGCTTCAACGAAAGAATGAACCCGTGAAAGGAAGCCTTCGACTCAAGATGTAGTTGAAACTGCAATTTTCTGATTAGTGTAATCGGTATAATGTAATGTAATAACTTTTCACATATGATTATAAGGCCACATAGGTCCCAGCCTCCAATTCCCAATTCTTGTTGTACAACTAGACAATGCAGTTTCACTGTTTAAGGAAGGAAGAACATCGATAGTTGTGTTTTATGGAGGAAGAACAGCGATAGTGGTGTTTTAGTGATATGAACCATTGGGAGCAAAACTCTCGACCCTATTAAGACTCGAACCTGCAATCTTCGGATCCGAAGTATTCAACGAAAGAATGAACCCGTGAAAGGAAGCCTTCGACTCAAGATGTAGTTGAAACTGCAATTTTCTGATTAGTGTAATCGGTATAATGTAATGTAATAACTTTTCACATATGATTATAAGGCCACATAGGTCCCAGCCTCCAATTCCCAATTCTTGTTGTACAACTAGACAATGCAGTTTCACTGTTTAAGGAAGGAAGAACATCGATAGTTGTGTTTTAGTGGTATGAACCACAGAGAGCAAAACTCTCGACCCTGGCAGGACTCAAACCTGAAATCTTCGTATCCGAAGTCCGACGCCTTATCAATTTGGCCAGAAAGCCACACAAGTGGAGATTTGGAATGATATTCCGCGAAGCAACTACGGGTTGATCGAAGGAATGAACCTGTGAAAGAAAATTTTCGAGTCAAGCTGTAGTTGAAACTGTAAATTTGGAATCAGTGTAGTGGGTAAACGTTTCACAGATGATTATAATGCCAAATAGGTCTCAATCTCCAATTCCCAATTTCTGTGGCATTACAAGAAAACTGTGGTTTCATGCAGTTTTACTGCTTTAAAGAAGGAAGAACAGCCATAGTGGTGTTCTAGTGATATGAACCATAGAGAGCAAAACTCTCGACCCTGGCAAGACTCGAACCTGAAATTTTCGGATCCGAAGCCCGACGCCTTATCCATTAGGCTGCAAGGCCATGTAATTGGATTTTTGCAATGATATTCCGCGTAGCTACTATGGATTCAACGAAGGAATGAACCTGTAGAAGAAAGCTCGAAGCCCGACGCCTTGTCCATTAGGCCACAAGGCCTCACAATTAGAGGTTTGCAATGATATTCCGCGTAGCTACTATGGGTTCAACGAAGGAATGACCCTGTAAAAGAAAGCTTTCGACTCAAGCTGTAGTTGAAACTGTAACTTTCGAATTAGTGTAATCGGTATAATGTAATGTAATAACTTGTCACAGATGATTATAATGCCATATAGGTCTCAATCTCCAATTCCCAATTCCTGTGTGATAACAAGAAAACTGTAGTTTCATGCAGTTTCACTGCTTTAAAGAAGGAAGAATAGCGATAGTGGCGTTCTAGTGGTATGAACCATAGAGAGCAAAATTCTTGACACTGGGAGGACTCGAACCCGGAATATTCGGATCCGAAGTCCGACGCCTTATGCATTAGGCCACAAGGCGCCACAATTGGTGTTTTATTCCGCGCAGCTACTATGGGTTCAACGAAGGAATAAACCCTTGAAGGAAAGAATTTCCAATTCTTGTGGTACAACTAGACAATTGCATTTTTAGTGGTGTTCTAGTGGTATGAACCATAGAGAGCAAAACTCTCGACCCTGACAGGACTCGAACCTGCAATCTTCGGATCGGAAGCCCGACGCCTTATCCATTAGGCCAAAAGGCCACACAATTGGAGGTTTTCAATTATATTCCGCGTAGCTACTATGGGTTGAACGATGGAATGAACCTGTGAAAAGAAGCTTTCGAGTCAAGCTGTAGTAGAAACTGTAACTTTCTAATTAGTGTAATCGGTATTATGTAATGTAATAACTTGTCACAGATGATTATAATGCCATATAGGTCCCAGCCTCCAATTCCCAATTCTTGTGGTACAACTAGACAATGCAGTTTCACTGTTTATAATGCCGTATAGGTCTCAGTCTCCAATTCCCAATTGCTGTGGTATAACAAGAGAACTGCAGTTTACTGCTTTAAGAAAGGAAGAACAGCGATAGTGGTGTTCTAGTGATATGAACCATAGAGAGCAAAACTCTCGACCCTGGCAGGACTCGAACCTGAAATCTTCGGATCCGAAGCCCGACGCCTGATCCATTAGGCTGCAAGGCCATGTAATTGGATTTTTGCAGTGATCTTCCGCGTAGCTACTATGCGTTCAGCCTTATCCATTAGGCCAAAAGGCCACACAATTGGAGGTTTTCAATGATATTCCGCGAAGCTACCACTGGTTCAACGAAAGGATGAACCCGTCAAAGGAAGCCTTCGACTCAAGCTGTAGTTGAAAGTGTAAATTTCGATTTAGTGTATTCGGTTGACTTTTCACAGATGATTATAATGCCATATAGGTCTCTGTCTCTAATCCCCAATTCCTGTGGTACAACTAGACAATTGCATTTTCAGTGGTGTTCTAGTGATATGAACCATAGAGAGCAAAACTCTCGACCCTGGCAGGACTCGAACCTGGAATCTTCGGATCCGAAGTCCGACGCCTTATCCATTAGGCTGCAAGGCCATGTAATTGGATTATTGCAGTGATATTCCGCGTAGCTACTATGGGTTCATCGAAGGAATGAACATGTAAAAGAAAGCTTTCGATTCAAGCTGTAGTTGAAACTGTAACTTTCTAATTAGTGTAATCGGTATAATGTAATGTAATAACTTTTCGCAGATGATTATAATGCCATATAGGTTTCAGCCTCCAATTCCCAATT
>MQTX01000430.1:31088-76257 GCA_009735665.1 Angiostrongylus cantonensis | reverse complement strand
GTTGATTAGGCAAAAGACTCCGACCAAATTCTAAGAGTGAACACGCACTTTAGTGACAGGGAAGCGCTATGCCTTCTAACAGAGTGACTCTGGATGATTTCGGTGCGCACGATATCTCTCAGTTAGTTAAAACGTGGGCAATGGTGGCGCATTGTCTTCATCACCGTGGGAGTGTTAGATCTTGGAAATAAATAGATTTTGGCTTAGCTACGATTCTCTTTCGAGGGTTATTTTCCAAATAACTGAACACAGTGATTTTCAATATGTACTCTTTCTTTGATGAGCTTACACGAGGTCGATAAAAATATTGGAAAAAAATATTGAAAAAAAATTAAATATTGGAAAACGTGGACCATCGACTCGGATCATCGGCTCTGATGAAGGCGAAGACGTCGAAACGTTAGCCGGTAATAAATATTTTTATCAACCTCGTGTAAGCTCATCAAAGAAAGAATACATATTGATTATGCACATCGAGGTTCAAGGAAAGTCGGTTTCGAAGTACAGTGATTTTCTTTGTACACAAATTTGTTTAGTTGCGAAAACATTTTGTTTTGTATGCATCACAATGAAATGTGTAGTTAATTTGCTCCTGGCTTGTTGAAATTAGGAGAATAATTTGGCACTTCAAGGAGTGACGCAGAAGGACGTCCACAAGGTCCCTCATCTCTAAGGTTTACTTCGTTAGAACTAAATTTTCTAAGCGCTTGTTACACTGTGAGTTCACTAACACTTGTTTCGTGCTCTGCCTCATTATTGTTTCAAGCCGTTTACTCTGTATGGGTGCTGGCTTAAATTTGTAAAGTAGACTGGTCAAAACCGGGGCTTTTATATCTAAATTTGCAGCTTGTAAAGTCTTTATAGTCTAATGCATATAATGTGCAGTAACTAAGTAATACATAGAGAAAGTGGATAAAGTAAGCCGTATAGTGATGGTTCGTCCTACAGTATTCGAAGTAACTATTGTAAAAACGTGCTCAAGAAATGCGAAATTACAAGCAGTACATTGATTTGTGTGCAATCACTACAATTCGATAAGATTATGAATAGTAAAGGGTTCAGCTATCTAATACGTGTACTCGGCATGAGATAGAGATATAGCTGAAACACTTATTACTCTTCTCAGTTCTACGGGTTTGATTTGCTTAAAAAATTAAGCACTCATAAACTACAATATTAAAATATCGAAGAGTTCAATTTTGTTAATATGTAATCATTGATCAGTTATAACTTCACGTCGTCTTTAATCATCGTGGAGATTCCCAAACACCTCTCAGCGTTTGTGAGGGTCTGCTGATGGATTAAGTCAATGGTCTTAGGGTAGTACTGGACTAGGTCAGTACTCTTAGGCAGCAGCCAGTTTGAAACCGCCTATATGACCGTTTATATGCAACGCAAATATGCATAATTTGTCCTAATAGTAAAGACGGTGAATGTATGAGCTCGGGTACAGTTTATCTCATCGCCTGTAGGGCGTGCGGAGAAGAATACATTGATGAAACGGGTAGACCACTCTGTGTCTGCATAAAAGAACACCTAGTCAGTAAACGTAGATCAAATGCTCCACTAGGCACTCATAGGATCGAAAAACACATAAGCGGGAAGACTTTGAAGTACGTGTCACGATCCTCGCACAGAGATCGAGAACACAAGCGCGCAAAACTCTCGAGGCGCTCTGGATTAATTCCAGAAATCTGAAAATGAACTGTAGGAAATAATGCCTCATTATCACGTGTGATAGTGGGCAGTATATAAGACGGTCATTCTGATGGGAGGGGCATATTACGCTTCCATGTGAGTTCTGTGTGGTTGGTCTCCACGCGACATGATTAGTGGAAGACTCATAGGAAGCGGTGAATGTGCAAAAAAGAATACATATTGATTATGCACATCGAGGTTCAAGGAAAGTCGGTTTCGAAGTACAGTGATTTTCTTTGTACACAAATTTGTTTAGTTGCGAAAACATTTTGTTTTGTATGCATCACAATGAAATGTGTAGTTAATTTGCTCCTGGCTTGTTGAAATTAGGAGAATAATTTGGCACTTCAAGGAGTGACGCAGAAGGACGTCCACAAGGTCCCTCATCTCTAAGGTTTACTTCGTTAGAACTAAATTTTCTAAGCGCTTGTTACACTGTGAGTTCACTAACACTTGTTTCGTGCTCTGCCTCATTATTGTTTCAAGCCGTTTACTCTGTATGGGTGCTGGCTTAAATTTGTAAAGTAGACTGGTCAAAACCGGGGCTTTTATATCTAAATTTGCAGCTTGTAAAGTCTTTATAGTCTAATGCATATAATGTGCAGTAACTAAGTAATACATAGAGAAAGTGGATAAAGTAAGCCGTATAGTGATGGTTCGTCCTACAGTATTCGAAGTAACTATTGTAAAAACGTGCTCAAGAAATGCGAAATTACAAGCAGTACATTGATTTGTGTGCAATCACTACAATTCGATAAGATTATGAATAGTAAAGGGTTCAGCTATCTAATACGTGTACTCGGCATGAGATAGAGATATAGCTGAAACACTTATTACTCTTCTCAGTTCTACGGGTTTGATTTGCTTAAAAAATTAAGCACTCATAAACTACAATATTAAAATATCGAAGAGTTCAATTTTGTTAATATGTAATCATTGATCAGTTATAACTTCACGTCGTCTTTAATCATCGTGGAGATTCCCAAACACCTCTCAGCGTTTGTGAGGGTCTGCTGATGGATTAAGTCAATGGTCTTAGGGTAGTACTGGACTAGGTCAGTACTCTTAGGCAGCAGCCAGTTTGAAACCGCCTATATGACCGTTTATATGCAACGCAAATATGCATAATTTGTCCTAATAGTAAAGACGGTGAATGTATGAGCTCGGGTACAGTTTATCTCATCGCCTGTAGGGCGTGCGGAGAAGAATACATTGATGAAACGGGTAGACCACTCTGTGTCTGCATAAAAGAACACCTAGTCAGTAAACGTAGATCAAATGCTCCACTAGGCACTCATAGGATCGAAAAACACATAAGCGGGAAGACTTTGAAGTACGTGTCACGATCCTCGCACAGAGATCGAGAACACAAGCGCGCAAAACTCTCGAGGCGCTCTGGATTAATTCCAGAAATCTGAAAATGAACTGTAGGAAATAATGCCTCATTATCACGTGTGATAGTGGGCAGTATATAAGACGGTCATTCTGATGGGAGGGGCATATTACGCTTCCATGTGAATTCTGTTTGGTTGGTCTCCACGCGACATGATTAGTGGAAGACTCATAGGAAGCGGTGAATGGGCAAAGAGGCTCTTTTGTGTTCAATGTCATTGAAATCTTAGCTTACTATTCTTTCTGCTTGGTTATGGAGGTGTTTGGCCATATAGATTGCAGTCAACGTGACCTTTCCAGGCTCTGAGGAAGGCGAAATCCACCGAAACGTCAGCTTGTACGTAAATAAAGAAATAAAATAACACCTCGTGTTGCTAAACGGAAGTAAAAAGAAAGAGCTTTACCAAAACGAACCAGTAAGAAATCAAAATGGGCTTGCTCTTGGCGAGCATTT
Organism: Angiostrongylus cantonensis; assembly: GCA_009735665.1. Taxonomy (NCBI): domain Eukaryota; kingdom Metazoa; phylum Nematoda; class Chromadorea; order Rhabditida; family Metastrongylidae; genus Angiostrongylus; species Angiostrongylus cantonensis. The sequence goes on along the minus strand of MQTX01000430.1, from coordinate 72,713 downwards.
CAATAAAAATAAACATAAATCCTCCAAGGAGACCATAACAAATCAATATCAACATCGGAAAAAAATCCTTCAGCCATGTTGTGGAAAAAATGTTGCTTATTAACGGAAATTCCTTGCGAAATCGATGCAGAGTTTCGCAGCTACCTAAATAAGTGCAAGAACACCACGAAACTCGTTTGATAAAGGCCGCTTTCGTCCCTTGTTGTTGGTGAAATTTGTAGTGTTTAATATGAGATACTGCTAACAAATCTACTAAAAACGTAATATGCGCATTGCGTGCTGTCTGGGACTTGGGCAGCGTTGAATTCGAAATCTGAAAAGATGAAGTGATAAGGCAACTTTGAGTTGCTAAACATAAATTCGTTTTTCAATCTTCTGTTGATGCCGTTCTGCTCGACGAAGTCCAACTTGTACGTAGGGCCCTGTTTCATATGTGACTTCACAGGATCACGACGAGTTGTGTATAACGGCTCACAAGTGATTTCTCTGCTGAATCAAAGGCTCTCTAATAAAAAGAAGGATAAAGCTATCGGCGTTGATCAATTCCCGAGGGATGCGCCATGCATTCGATTTCATTATCGTTGGAGGTGATTGAATGCATATCTGGCCTTTACAATAACTCGCGGTAGCCTACCGATGTATCGAGCCAGTGCTGCTATCCTACCAGACAAGTCTGGTACTAATTTGCCGATCCCGGAGGGATGGAAGGCTTGGTAGGCCATGGGCGCCTTTCACGTGCGCGCCGCAGTGGCGCCTCCAACCATTGCGCTACACGTGCTCCAAGGCTCTCTAATAACGTGAAATTGGAAATAAGTAATTACTTACTCGCGTAAGCTCTCTAACTGTTCAATTTTTTTCAACTTTATGTGATAGTGTGATATGTGATGTAGTGCTTTAATTTGGCTGGGGATTAGAAACTGTAAGTACTTAGAAATAATAATCTTAGTATCCTTCCAGCAGTTTACTGTCTTCTCGTGGTCGGAAGGTGTTCTTGGGTGTCAGGTTGTGATTAACAGCGGGAGTTCATCCCACAGCATGGCTTCCAAAGCTGAGAGTGAGTCTGACCACTGAAATCTTGGGTTTCGGACATATTTTGATCGACTTCGTTCCCTCCGGCTAGTACCAAATATCCGTACTTTTTCTACACGAATTTTTCCAAAAGCTTAAAACATTTTCGCTTGCTATAATAATTTCTTTTTAAAATAGTTTTTTTTTCACTGGAAAATGTTAGGCAATGCTCATCTTCGTTGTTTCTCTTGTTTGGTGTCATCCAAAGCGGTCGCCGTCGACGAAAAGATGAACAATACATCATTTCGATTACCGTTGCTATTAAAACGTAAGCTCGTATACCGAAATTATTGTACACTAATTTGCTGTATGTTTAAAGGTTCTGTGTCAAATTTCGGAGCAGTGGCAGTAAAAATATTAAAAATTTTTGAGAGACGAAAATCCCAAATTTATCTTGAAGATGGGGTATGTGGAACTCCTCTCAGGTGGTCTGTAGTATGCAAGTCTTCCTGGGGGTAAAGAAAAGTGCCCTGGTGTAGTTCATCAGTAAACCATTCCAAGTCATTACATAGGTCATTTGTCTCTACCGTGTGGTACGAATAAATCAAATGGATAGCATTTCTTTAAGGGATTGCTCAATACAGAATGCATCACATTTCACTGAAACAACGAAAAAATAGGCGGATTGGTGATCCTATCCCAGTTGCTTCGAAACCTACTTTCCTTGAACCTCGGTGTACTTAATCAATATGTATTCTTTCTTCGATGAGCTTACACGAGGTTGATAATAATATTTATTATCGGCTAACGTTTCGACGTCTTCGTCTTCATCAGAGCCGATGATCCGAGTCGATGGTCCACGCTTGTTCTTCGTTTCGATGTGGCGGCTTCGCCTTCGTGTCGAGTCAGGTCTTCCTTAGCGGTCCATCTCCTCGAATGAGGCACACTCATCCAGTGATGCCCTTTTACACACGATGCTGATGGTGGATATAATGATAATGTCCGTTGATAACAACTTGTTTTTCTTCCGGAATACATCATCTATCATCTATCATACACACTATCCCAATTATTTCACTTGCTTTGAACGATTACTCGGCATGTACCAATAACATTTCATTAGAATAGAATCCTGAAAAGTGAGTATGAGCACAAAAAATCAATTTATCTCTTCTTTAATGCAGAGCTTTTTGCATAGTTTTTCTAAATCTGATTCCTAAATAGAAAGCCATGCAAGACTGGTAAGGACAAGGTTGAATGTTGCTTCATTTAAAATAACTCTCATGTCTAGTATTTGGCCATTAGAATCAAATCACATGAGTTGTAGTCAGTTTTACACACTGTGATGTCTAAGAAAGGACTATTTGTATATTGTGGGTCGACCCTGACCACTGCGCTACACGCGCACATTTTAACATCCACGTATTCTATTAAACTCATTTACACCTTATCCATCACCTATAGTCCCGTTGATGGCCGAGTGACTCGAGCGAGCGCCAGTAAATCTTCCACTTTTTCCTGTCACGTGCGAAAGTAGCCCAGTGGGTTCTCCTCGCTCTATGGACTTGTCGAGCATCATATCTTTCCTCTAGGCTTCTCGTGAATAACTCTGACCGTCGAGTCGGTGGTCTTCCTGCAGTTCATTTGACATCCCAAGAATTCAAATTCACTAACGGCTGTTGCCCATCGGTTGTCATTCATGCCCACTACGTGTTTGGACCACCTTATTCTCGATTGTTTGACGTACAGAACGGAAACATTGATTTTTGATCGTTGACGCAGGTCGGAGCTTCGGATCCCATCCCTTACTTGCGGGACACAGGCTACTCCTAACAACGTCCTTTCCACTGAGTGTTCGATAACACTGAGTGATTTTTCATTCTGTTTACGCATCCACTGCGTTTCTAACGCATACGCTAGGGCAGGAGGTATTTCATTTCAATGTTGGCATGACGTTCTGCAGGATGGCAGTAAATAATTTTGGCGGGATGGTATCGCCTTGCCTAACTCCTATTTTGACGTCAGTGTTAATATCGTTGTAGAATGGTGATATTTTGGCTGTGAAATTTTTATACAACTCACGGAGAATCTTTATGTACTGAGTAGGGACTGCTTGACTATCAAGGGCTTCCAAGACTGCTTCTATCTCAATTGAATCAGAGGCCATCTGTAAATTGATGAAAGTGAGACAGAGCGATCTTTTGTACTCTCGCAATAGTTCAATGAGCCTTGTTATCATGTGGGTGTGATCCATCGTACAACATCCTTTTCGAAACCCTGCTTGCTCACATGGCTGTCCTTCGTCCGGTGTTCTGTCAATCCTGTTTAGAATGGGTCGAGTAAAAAGTTTTCAGACGACAGACAGCAAGCAGATTAGGCGATAGTTTCCTGTAAAGTGTAGGACATACTTATTGAACAATAACACAGTCCTTCTGGTCTTCCACTGAGTAGGGACCTTGCATTCAGACAAGTACTGTGTGTAGAGCCGAGCTAGTGTGTTTACGTGGACTGGTGGAAGGTTCTTCAGATGTTCCGATCCTCTCCTGTCCGATCCTGGTGCTGTTCGATTTTTCACCGACGAAATGGCATGTCGGATTTCGGAAGGTTGAAGCAGTGGTGTAATATATCCATCTTTCTTTATATTATATGACGCGAGGTGGACGCGGCTATTGAGGAGATCTGAGTAGTTCGTGAATGATTTTCTCCATTGCCTTTCTGGACGCTGCAACTGTTGGGTCTGGGCGTCGGAGTGCAATCATCTTGGTCTCGTGATTGGCGAAGCTCCGGTGGGCTTTGCGAATGCTTTTCCCAGCATCTGTAGCTTCGACCATTACTGCTGCTTTTGTTCTCTTTAAGATTTTCCTTTATCGCCTGTCTGCACTGTTTTGCAAGTTCGGACGTTAGTTCGTGGTTGCTTGCAGCTCGTATGTTTCCACGGCGCCGTGTCAGCTCTAGTATTTCTGGAGACAAATGTCTCTTGGTTACTTTCCTACTCTCAGCTTTCATGGCGGTAAAGTGAAGATATTGAATGAGCCAATCGTATTCTTCATGTTATCGATTGCAGTATCTTTTCAACACAGAACGCTGTGCTTTCCTCGAATACCTCACTAATATTGGCAACTGTTGAGGTCATCTTCTTTAGAAGAATGCCTTCATATTATTGTCGCTTTGCTTAGTTTGAATTAAAAATTATAAAACAAAAGCAACACTTTGCTTTTATTTCTATGTCTTTGGAATAGCAGTGCGGGCTTTATGCAATTTTGTCAGCTTTTCCAGATTTCTTGTTTCTCGTTAACCTGGAGTTATCAACACATGTCGAGAAACCCACTTTGTAATTGTGCATTCTAGGCGTACATCGTGAGCTTTCAGATATTGCGTTTATCAGGAATCATTTCAGTTTTGAACTCGACTTTTTAATGTAGGATGTTTGAAATCAGGACGACCACTAGAATCTGCAGTTTTTTGTCTATCAGAAGCGAGTTTATTTACAGTGGTTGCACAAAGCCTTGTAGTGCTGGAGACGATGTAGTCAATGAAGGACTTGGGCAACCGCTTAGTTTCTGAAGCATTTCTGTCACAGGAAGCTGTCGAGATGCTTGAAGAAGTGGTAATGGATAGATGAGAGACGCGGCAAGTTATGAAGTATTGGGCAGCTTCTTAAACGAGCTCGTACCACTCTAGGAATGTCGATTGTGCGACGTGCGGCCTCAATTGATACTGCACCCATTGATCTAGCGTTTTAGACTTCCAAGCCTTTTTTAGACGGTTCAAAACAGTTTAAATGCTTAAACCGTGACCATGTGCGAGTTCGAGAACACTTGGGCATGTGTTTGATTCTATCAAATACTTCATCGTCGTCAATAGCAGAAGAATCTCCACGATCTTCCTCATTTTCCACTTCTATGTAAACGAATGAAATTTTTGACACCATCATCTCACTATGCAATCGTTAACAGTTTTTGGCCTCATACTTCATTAATATTTCGACCGCTTAGCGCTCCCCTATGAAGTAGTTTGGATTTCTAAAGGTGAACATGTTCGAAATTGCTGTTCAAACATCTTAGTTTTTAACATACAGTATTAATTAATAGTAGAAATAAGAGTAATAATAATAATAATAATAATCACCTGTATCACCGATAGTCCCGTTGATGGCCGAGTGACTCGAGCGAGCGCCAGTAAATCTTCCACTTTTTCCTGTCGCGTGCGAAAGTAGCCCAGTGGGTTCTCCTCGCTCTATGGACTTGTCGAGCATCATATCTTTCCTCTAGGCTTCTCGTGAATAACTCTGACCGTCGAGTCGGTGGTCTTCCTGCAGTTCATTTGACATCCCAAGAATTCAAATTCACTAACGGCTGTTGCCCATCGGTTGTCATTCATGCCCACTACGTGTTTGGACCACCTTATTCTCGATTGTTTGACGTACAGAACGGAAACATTGATTTTTGATCGTTGACGCAGGTCGGAGCTTCGGATCCCATCCCTTACTTGCGGGACACAGGCTACTCCTAACAACGTCCTTTCCACTGAGTGTTCGATAACACTGAGTGATTTTTCATTCTGTTTACGCATCCACTGCGTTTCTAACGCATACGCTAGGGCAGGAGGTATTTCATTTCAATGTTGGCATGACGTTCTGCAGGATGGCAGTAAATAATTTTGGCGGGATGGTATCGCCTTGCCTAACTCCTATTTTGACGTCAGTGTTAATATCGTTGTAGAATGGTGATATTTTGGCTGTGAAATTTTTATACAACTCACGGAGAATCTTTATGTACTGAGTAGGGACTGCTTGACTATCAAGGGCTTCCAAGACTGCTTCTATCTCAATTGAATCAGAGGCCATCTGTAAATTGATGAAAGTGAGACAGAGCGATCTTTTGTACTCTCGCAATAGTTCAATGAGCCTTGTTATCATGTGGGTGTGATCCATCGTACAACATCCTTTTCGAAACCCTGCTTGCTCACATGGCTGTCCTTCGTCCGGTGTTCTGTCAATCCTGTTTAGAATGGGTCGAGTAAAAAGTTTTCAGACGACAGACAGCAAGCAGATTAGGCGATAGTTTCCTGTAAAGTGTAGGACATACTTATTGAACAATAACACAGTCCTTCTGGTCTTCCACTGAGTAGGGACCTTGCATTCAGACAAGTACTGTGTGTAGAGCCGAGCTAGTGTGTTTACGTGGACTGGTGGAAGGTTCTTCAGATGTTCCGATCCTCTCCTGTCCGATCCTGGTGCTGTTCGATTTTTCACCGACGAAATGGCATGTCGGATTTCGGAAGGTTGAAGCAGTGGTGTAATATATCCATCTTTCTTTATATTATATGACGCGAGGTGGACGCGGCTATTGAGGAGATCTGAGTAGTTCGTGAATGATTTTCTCCATTGCCTTTCTGGACGCTGCAACTGTTGGGTCTGGGCGTCGGAGTGCAATCATCTTGGTCTCGTGATTGGCGAAGCTCCGGTGGGCTTTGCGAATGCTTTTCCCAGCATCTGTAGCTTCGACCATTACTGCTGCTTTTGTTCTCTTTAAGATTTTCCTTTATCGCCTGTCTGCACTGTTTTGCAAGTTCGGACGTTAGTTCGTGGTTGCTTGCAGCTCGTATGTTTCCACGGCGCCGTGTCAGCTCTAGTATTTCTGGAGACAAATGTCTCTTGGTTACTTTCCTACTCTCAGCTTTCATGGCGGTAAAGTGAAGATATTGAATGAGCCAATCGTATTCTTCATGTTATCGATTGCAGTATCTTTTCAACAGCCGGCTAATGAATTAGATAAGTTAAAGTTTATGGTGGTTCTGGGACTTCGGTTTTTAAATTTAGCCGCTTTTTCTCCTTTTCGCGAAAAATAGAATCTAGCACGAAGAAGACGGTGGTCTAATCCTCTGTAAGATTTTATGACAACAGCGACATTGGTTAGGCGAAACCTTCTATTTACTATGGTGTGATCTGTTTCGTTATAATACTCTCCATTGGGAGATTCCCTCGTCCAGCGTTGAGGGTGGGACTTCTGGAATTGCGAATTACTATGGAAGGTCTTGGTCGCCGTGATAAACTAAGATTGTTGCTCACCCTGTTTGTTCCATTCAAATCCATGGATCCCAGTGTTCTCCAATGATGACCTTGAAGAATATATGGTCTTCTCTGTAGAGCTTCTCTAAGCCCGTACAGAACTTTCCGACTTCTTCTTGGTTGCAGTCAGATGTCAGGGCCTGTACGACGAGGATTGTCAAAGCCGGAATTGATGCACGTCTTTTTAGTCGTAAACAGCCGATTCGGCTTGTAAGTTATTCGAACTAGGTTCGGCTAGGCCGATGACGTCGTTCCTTATCCTTCTTGCTTGCATGAGCAACTCTTCTATCGAAGACTCGGATGCAAGTGTACGCGCTTTGTATGTACAGATCGTCACCATAGTTCTTGTTTCAGGCAGCTTCCGTTGAGCCTGAGATTTTAGCAGCTCCTCCGCACTCGTCCTACATAGCCGTGGTGAATTGGGAGCTCTTTCGGGGTCAGGGGAGTGAGACACGTTTCTATTACTGTTTTTAACATTTTGATATTCAGCTATAGCTTGCTGGCCTGCGAATGTGTGGTCTGGGTACACTCACGGGTAGCTTGCCAGGTGTTCCCAGAGTAGACATGGAGCTTATTTGTTGAAGGCGATTCCTAACCGCCTCCCATATACTTCCCTGTCACTTGATTGCAGGCTTTTGGCCGAATTGACTCGTAGAATACAATCCGCATAAAGCGAGAATGCACCCACACACGCATGCATGAATACAACTAGCAAATACAGAAAGCATGTGCCAAATCAGAGCAGCAGAAACAGGGAGTCCATCTTCTGGATCAACCTGCGTCTCAGGGAAGCAAAGGTCGCTTTTGGTCCGCGATTAAACCTCATCCGCCACCTGGGGACGCGCCACGTAGCTTCGCGACTAACCGGCTATCGGGATCCCTCACATGAGGGAGATCCGTGGCACCTTGTCTATATCCTGTTTATACCTTCTGTTATGTATGTGTTTGCATCTATACTTTTATGTGGAAACGAATTAAAAGAGGACTTCTGTTTTATCGAACAACCCATCGACGGGCAGGTTTCATTTAGTGCTCTGTATTCAGTGAGAACAAAAAAACGACTGAGACAGCTGTTGTGCACTCCTTAGAAACGATAGGGGTGCACAATATCGCTACTCCTGTGCTTAATAAAAACCCCTGTTCCATTAGCTGGTGGTAACCTTGTCTGGAGGAGGGTAAAAGGATTGATTTGTCACATCGCCAGCTTCCGAAATGTATAGACCAGACGAATATTCAAACAGTTGCGTTATTGCACGAAAGGAGTCAAATGCATGGTACATCATTGACAAATTGATCAACACCGAGCCCTTTTTCCATTATCCTTGAAGTTCATGAGTGCGATATTGCTTAAATCGCTATAAAGCTATTAGTATGCTTCAAAGAGAATAGTCGGATAACTGAGTTTAAGGACGAGGGTTACTTAGATAAAATGCCATGTGAGAATTCTACTTTTTGTTTAACGTAATACTGTACTCGTGCCCCAGTATACCGAAAGGATTGAGTGTTCAACGCATGATGTTGATGATCTCTCTAATGAATCATGCTTTTTCTACTACTGTTTTTAAAAATTTTCGTTCTCACACGTGATTCTGACTTTCTCACTTTTATTCTCCAAGCTAATATTTTTATACATTTTTATCTAAGCGCGACGTATGATGAAACATCATATGCTATACGTCACATCATCATATCTCGAAGTCTGGGTGACATTTTGTGGATTACCAGACCCATTTTTTCTCATTATTCAACAGACATGTATTGCCACTGTTTCTGCGAACTTTGAATTTTTTGGATCATTGCATTGATAAACATAGAGTAACCGAGCAGAATAATTTGCTGAGAAAAATAACAATATTACTTGCAGGAACCGTTTCGATTTTTTGTGTTCGGTTCACTTTCTTTTCACCACACATTGGTGATTATTCTTGAAGTTACGAATTTATAAATGCCACAACATAAAGGATAAAAGGATAAAGCTCTCGGCGTTGATCAATCCCTGAGGGACGCGCCATGCATTCGACTTCATTAAGTATAGTTGGAGGTGATTGAATGCATATCTGGCCTTTACAATGACTTGCGGGCGGTGGGATGCCGATGTATCGAGCCAGTGCTGCTATCCTCCCAGACAAGTCTGGTATCAATCTGCCGACCCCAGAGGGATGGAAGGCGTAGTGAACCATGGGCGCGGGGATCGACTCCACGTGTGTGTCGCAGTGGCACCTCCAACCACTACGCCACACGCGCCCTATGACGGTGACCCCCTGATGACACAACATATCCTCACAAAATGGCAGAGACATGTAATCAGAAAAGTATTTAAACACGAAGCAAAAATGCGAACATGATTTTTTCTGTTGTGGTGCCAAGAAATTAGGCGATGACTCATCACTAAGCTAATGATTTTAGTAATGAAGCACAAGTGATAGTCACTCACCTGGAATGATAATGTGATGAAAAGATTCAAAGGTAGGACTTGAAGGTCTGCAAAACTGAAAGCGTTAGAAGGACTGGAAGAACCGAAAATAATTCGCCGAAACAGTTCCACTTTCTCGACTAAGTCGATCAATTTTGATTTAAAAGGACAGGTACAAAAGATCGTTTTGAACGAAATTTTAATAAAATATGAAAATGATATATTTTATTTCACGAACACATTATTTTCTTAAGTATTAACCATTTCCATATTCTTCGCTAGAACAAGTGGAAGTTCCAGCTAACTTTTTTTTTTTTGAAAGACCAAGAACATTCATCACTAATGTTTGTTACTCGTATCCTACACTTCTCTTACACCACTTTAGCACTCCTATAAGCTCTCTATTATGAAATTGTGGTTTAGAGTGCAAGTGATTACAAAATAGTATGTTGTAAAACGAGGTTTTTTATTCATTTTAGGTCCATGGACTGAAAGGATGTCAATAGAAATGATTCCAGAGTTCTGAAATCATAACAATGTAAAAAGACAAATTAGAACAATGCTCTTTTTAGGTAATTTGTTGCGATCAGTATTTAGGATTGTTAATATATTGTAATACTTTACCATTGAGGAGTTAACGTGATTCATAATGATATAATGAAGATGACTAAGGTTTGCTAAATTATGTAGGAGTCTTTTTTTAAAAAATTGTTCCTTTTCAACAATGTACGAAGAGCGCAACGGCTCGCAAACCGGTCATAGGCGTAACCCCGAAAAATGTGAAGAACAGAAGAACCTTAATGAGTCAAGAGGAGCTGCTACATCACAGTAGTGTTTTTGTTGTGATGAAAAACACTATTGCTGTTAGTTCAGCAATTTCGGAGTTTTTATAGGTAACATTTACTGAGCCTCATAAGCTTTACCACTGAAAATCGCCAATAAGTTCGATTTATTTTTAATGTCGATACTTCCTACAAACAGGCCGTCGTATGGAGAAATAAGGCTAAATCGTTACTTGGTAAATAAATGTTACTGATACTAACAGGTAGTCAATATTCAGATGATAAACTGGGCAAAAATACTGTTTCCGTTTTCGTAAGAAAAATAGTGGCAAGTCTTGTGTATGGGGATTTCGTACATCAATTTCACTCACCTAGACTAAAGCCAGTTCGATCAATCATCTAAAACGATAGTGTTTTTGTTTCCATAAACGAAATTTCTTCTTATTCATTAATGCCTAATTGCTAGTCGTTATTTCGAAGCAGTGGAAGTTCTCTTGTTAAAGAGGGGAATACAATGGCTTTAAATCCATGCTCAAACTAATATTTTTCACACGAATCATTTCAAATGTAATTTAGGCGAATAGCTGATTTTCGATTCAAGCTTTCTATGGTTCTGACTATTAACTATCACAACCTGGCAAAATTTCAGACGATATTCCCACCGTTCTGTAAGAGTGCTCAGTTTTTTTTTCATCGCGGGAAAGCGCTAGCTTGTCGAGAGAAAAATCGAGGTTAACGAGTCAAGCGCTGAGATCTAAGTCTGTTATTACATTGTGACCTTTTTTGTAAAGCGTAGAAGCTGTTGTGTACTGAATTTCTAATAATTTCACCATTTCTAGAGCGCTAATTCTAAATGTTTTTTTCCAGATTGAGTTCGACCGATAACGTGGATTTTCCTTTCCATATCCATTGTAGACTCCTTGCAATTAAAAATTGCTTTTGACCGAGGACAAACAAAATTTGGATGTCGAAAATAGTCGGTATTGTGAAAAAATCTTGCTATAAGCAAATTCAGCTTGATAACCGCATCATCGAACTAGGCTGCTTATTTTCTTAAATCAAACTCGATCAGTTTTCATCTCCATCAGCAAGGAAACCGCAGTTGACTGCCGCGTCAAGGCCGTTCTTACTGTTCGGATTTCTACGAAACGATTATAGCAGGCGATATATCCAATCGCTACAAGTCATTATGAATAAGACCAATAGCAGTCGAAAGGTCTTTTCTTAAGACGTTATGAAGTAGAATTCAATATTCTTCTGGAAACTCAATAGTATCACTAGGGTTTCGAAAATTTTTCCGCGCGTAGATTCCTCGAGAAATAGGTCCTTCATTTGTTTCTGCTCACTAACTAGGATCAGAGTTTGGAAACTACGTATTTCGTGTAACTGAGAACACGCAGAAGGCATCCCTGAAGTAAGCAAAAAAGAACGAATTGTACCACCGTTGCTTAAAACAGTCAGGAGACCGGTCTGCGCGAACAGTTGCAATTTTCCGTGAAATGAAAGGAAACGGTGTTGCTCGCACGTTCTTGTTATTCCCATTATTGTTGTTTTAGTGATAAAACGATCCGAAGTGATGTAGAAACCGTTGTTCCACATTTGATGTGACCGAACATTCGACAACAAAAGCCGTAAGCTACGCAGTGATTCACATAGTCATACTTCCAGTTCGTCTTCACATTGGACGATGACAATAGAGAGAATGAGCTGTAGGTAAAAAATAAACGGCGCAGATTGAATAGTCTTCGTTGACGCACTCGGACAACGCCCAAATCAGTCGTCGCAGTCATCATCATTACCATACCAGAAGAGAAACGCGCCAAAATTTCTAATGTGAATGATTTGTTTTTCAACAACAAAAAAAATTCCAAGCCTTTTCGCATAAGTACTATAGTAGAGAATAAATGGTGAAGAATATGGCATTAATTAAACAGTATGGTATGGAGTAAAGGGTACAGTGCACTGTGTTAAGTAATCTAGCTGAGCAGCACGGCCGAATTAGTGTCCTATTTGTGAACATGCGTATATGGTTACACACATCGCTAAACTTGAGATTCTTGTAAGTTGGGATATTTAGTGTTTATCTTATATTGAAGCGAATCCATCAACAGCCGATGGGTGGCAGTGTTGGTTGACTTAAGATGAACTCGAATAAAACACGCAATCGTGAGCATAGCAGTCGTCGATGGGTTACTGTACTACACTCAACACTCCACCCGTATAGTAGGTAATTTGAAATAATTCATTCTAAAAAAATTTAGAATACTTAAAGCCAGATTTCTAATATATACTTTTGTCTACAATCGCAGTATATCATTTACAACGATCATAGTAATTTCATACGTCTTCATAGTACAGTGATTCTGTTCTCTGTTCATTTTTCAAACCACCACCGAATTTTTTACTGTTAATTGATTAGTGAACTCAATAGCTTTTTCGGTGCTTTCCCAATTCAACCTTCTGTTGGAATTGAAAGTTGTTTCTTTTTTGAATAAACATATTATAGGGTAACTGTTCGCAATTAGAATTAGGACGATTCCGAAGTCGTTATTTTAGAGGTACAGATTTATTTGATTTCGTGGATTGTTTCAGAGCTGTGCAGAATAGCCAGCAAAAATACACAGTGATTTGAGAGATGTTCGCAAGTGATTAATAAAATTCTTCTTGCAGTGCACTGTTCTGAAGGTGTTGATGTTTTTAAGATGTGTCCGCTCGTATTGAAGTGATTCAATCACATCACGTACCGCGTGTATCGGGGTCGGTGGAGAGGAAGAGTATCTTGCCGATCTGGGCACGCCCTCCGCTAGAAACGTTTAAAGGGCTTCCGAGCCACCAGTGTGAAATCTTTACTTGCCTTGTGCCATCTCTCAGCGTCTTTGTAGTGATATCAGGAATCGTTTTTTTTTTACTGCTCAAAAACTTCGTTCCACGGATGAAGTTTAATTCGGAATCGTTTCGAATATGTGCTTATATGTTGAACTGAGCATTTTGTATTTCACTCTTTTTGCTTTGTACACGTTACCTCTTCTTCGGTCGTAGGCAGAACTACTAAACTTCACAATAGTATTGCTTTGAAATTTTATCACTATCGTTAGTCGTTTCCTCCGAAATTCATTTCTCAGACGGTTTCTTTACAATAAAGAAGTAACACGGTTGACGAACAAGTGGATGGGTTTCTGACATCTTCTCCGAATATTGTTGTATCCAACGTGATGATACTTGATGAATCATGAGAGCCACGCCCATGTGTCTTTCTTTTCACCTATTATTTATTCCAGTTTCCGATTGCGTTCCCCTATCAGTGGTTATACTTAAGTTATAGTTAGTTACACGTTATATAAGGTGTTGCCTCTGAATTAAATTCCAACAATGACTTAGTCGACCACGCAAAAGCAGACACCATTCAAGTTTCATTTTTTGTTGTTTCTTCTTTTGTGAACTTTCCTGTAATGTGCGCTTTGCTATCTAAAAATCTGTACCTGAGCGTTGACATAACTTGTTTTGAATCATCTCCGTCATACACCCTTCATCTTAACTGTAACGTTGAATCCTTCCAACATATTAAACCTGGAAACAAATAAATCACCGTATAAGGCCATCGCTGAGTGACGTACCTCACTCGCGCGGTATTTCACTAAACTCGACGCGAACTGAATCAAAATGTTAGCAAAGTATAAAAACTCTTCTTGCGCGCTGGATATTTGACTCGTAACAGAACGGCTTTGAAGATGTGGATACCGCCGAAGCGTCGATCACAATGAAAATAGATATGAAATTGGTATTAGGTTATAAAAAGCTGTGATTTTGATAATTCATCCTTAGATTTGAAATGAATGGTGTTCTATGTACAATGTTATTGTACGTGGTCTCTGCAGCTACACATCAATGCTTTTTCATGTGCCGATAAAGGCAATACTATTCTATAATCAGGGATTCAGGGTGACATATCATTACTTATTTTTCACTTACTCTTAAATTTGAGTTGTTTACTGATCTCATCTATAACATGCCCTTCCCAAGAATTTCCTTTGAATAATATCTGTTATCAGTTTGCCAGTTTAATTATATGAAGAGGCAACTTAATTGTAGCAGTGACAATTTGGCATGAGGTTGTTAGTTCGTTGGAAATTACAATTTTCGAGGGACTAAGTATAGGATTTTCCTAATAATTGGTGTATTTCAGCGTACGCATATTTGTTATAGTATATGACAGGCCATTGTCCTCTAATAGTATTTTCTACCCATGTTATTAAAATCAAGCTTTATTAATATAGGTCTTCATAAAGCTTTCAAATTTCTTAAGTGAGAAGTAATCGGTAAGAAAACAGTTTACTAATGGTAAAACAAGAATCGGACGGTGACATTTAATGGGTCTGGTCGGACGCCCCACCTAGAGGACCCGTCTGATCAAGGTCATATCCGATTTGACTTCAGTCGTGCTGTACGAAAAGAAAGTGCTAAAAATATTCCATAGTGGATGCATTTTACTTTATACCATTTTTAAGAATCTTATATGATCAGCTCAATACTTTTAAATACTTTCCACTATTTTGCTCTGTTGTCACGTGTTGATTATTACGTTGCTTTCGAAAACAATGTTTAATGCCACAGAAGTTGCGCTTGATTTTAGCTTTCAGGATTGGTTTATTGTCTTGAACACCTCTTGGCTTCTTAACGCCCTTGTTTTTACACTAATTTTGTCAAAGCGGCTCGAACTACTTATCATCATTTTGTCTCTTTGTATTCCAGTTTTATTTCTTCGAATCCATTTTCCTGTCTAAGTAGAGTATATCAGTTGTCGGACTGCGATTTTTAATCTTTTTTTTTAAAATCTTATTAACTGCAAGCTTTTGAAGAATGACTGAGGAATATCGTAGTTCAATCACTTCACGACCCACGTTCAATCGAACTACAACGACGAGTTCCCAGAATTATTCAACGCCGGGTTTGTTTGAGGTTCTTCGAAAAAAATTCTACTTTTAGTACAAGATCGTTATTCAACCAACCAAAAGATGAAACCATGGAGGTTTGAAATCAGAAAAGCTAAATTACACTCCCAAATTCAGAAAGAAGAAAACTGGTAACATATTACCACTGATGTTTAGTTGGAAATGTCTTAGAAAGTCCACTGGCAAATAGTATCATTTAATGGTAACAAAGTAGGGGCAAATGTGGAGTATAGAAAATAGACGATTGTTTGTAGAACTAGAGACGCAATGCCACTTACAAGTTATTATCACAGGACAATAATCGATAAAAGCCATCCTGTATAAAACACCATCATATGGTGGGATTTCCTCATTTGAGCAACACTCCGCTGAGTAAGATACGACTCGATACGGTGAAAAAGACACCACATCGATAATAGGGAGAAGTGTGGACTATAACTCGGGTCATCGGCGTTGAAGAGACAGACGGCGAAATGTTAGCCGAATAAAGTTTATTCCATCAACTTCGTGTTAGCCCATCAATGAAAGAAGGTACATTGATCATTCAAGCCCAGGTTAAAGGAAAGTCGGTTTGTCAAGTACAATAGCTCATAGTTGAGAGCGATGATTAAGTTCCATTACTCTTCGTTCCAGTCCGGTGAAAGTTAAGATTCAGGCCTGTCTCCACAGACTATTTTACAGATGGTTAATGGCTCTCAAAATCATTGAACAGATGCATGTATGGGAATGGTAATTGACGATAACATACTTGTCGCAACCCTAAGCATACAGAAAGAGGAGTTTCCATTATTTTATGAAAAGCCTCACTGGGTGAACAAAAAAATTTGAACCCAAATGAAGCAACCTCAGGCTACGCATATTGTTTTTATGTGTGCTCTGTAGCGTGTATGTGTAGGTTCTGGGAATCGTGTCCTGAAAATCGTGACGGAGATGTCGTCATCGTCTGTGGCCAGCGGACTTTCTCCATACGGTCAAAATGCAGCATCAACAATTAGAGATGCCAGGGAGAGAGAAAAGAAGGAGATGAGCGACCTCAACGATAAACTGGCCAGCTATATCGAGAAGGTTAGAAAAGTATTTTGTTAGCAAAGGACAGTGTTCATGAGCCTTATCAAGAGTGACTGGAATAGAAAAAAAAAGGAAGGTAAGATGGCAAAACTTTTCTTAGAACTTAGTGTAGTCAACATCAAAAACTTAAAGTACTTAGCAAAAAGTCATTAGAGTTTTGTCTCACTGTCTCACGCTGTCCAAAATAGTACTACAGCAACTTTAAAAAAGCTATTTTATCTTCTTGTAAATTTAATCATAGGTCAAGTTGATAATACTTTCAATGAGTATCGAAGTGAAATGAACCAATGAGGTGTTGGTTATAAGGAACCCGATAATGTTTTTACAACACTTATTAACTCCAGTCTCTACGAATATCATTTTGAACTTAAAACAAGTTTTTCACCCAAAATCCTTGTGTAGAAATCTGCTTTTGTGCCGTAGGTGCGCTTCCTTGAAGCGCAAAATCGTAAACTGCAAGCTGATTTGGATATGCTCCGTGGACGATGGGGTAAGGACACGAGCAGTGTTCGCAGTATGTACGAAGGAGAGTTGACTCAGGCTAAGAAGGTATGTCAATTTACTTTGCAGTACATCGACATCAGTAAACAGAGAGACGAAACTGAACTGTTTTCAGCTGATCACCCAAACCGGCAAAGAAAAGGACGACTTGGAAAAGGAGATTCGTAAACTTCAAGACGAACTGAATGAGTTCCGTAGAAAGTGAATATCTTAGTTTTCTCTCCAATTTTATGACAAGAAAAGTTGTATATGTGTGTTCACCACGTGGTCATAAAATAGAGATTCTGAAAAAAAATCATTATGAAAGCTTGTCTAGAGTTATCCTAGATTTCCGTTTCCTCGTACAGTTAACTAGAGTTTTTGCAAGAACAAAGACGTGTGTGTTGCAGATTCGAGGAGGCGACGAAAGCTCGTCTTGAAGATCGCGAAAAAATTGATGAATTACTAGTCAAATTGTCGAATATTGAAGCCGAGATTAATCTGCTGAGGAGGAGAATAGCACTTCTTGAAGAAGAAATCTCCCGTCTTAAAAAGGAAAACATGCGCCTGATAGCTGAACTTCAGCGCGCGAGAACTGTTTGTTTTTCCCATTGCAAACCATTGTGAACTGGTTGTGGGTGCGACTTCTATGATTACTCATCGTTTCGTTGTTCCAGGACCTCGACCAGGAAACGCTGAATCGCATCGACTACCAGAATCAGGTGGCCACATTGCTGGAAGAAATCGACTTCATCAATAGAGTTCATGATCAAGTAAGTCATTGTTACCAATAGTCGTGTTCTTCACTCCGATGCACAGCTTCACGAAATCAAATTGCGTGTTAAAAGCAGACACGGTCTGATTATCGAGCCGTAAAATTTTCATTTCGAAATTTAACAGGAAATAGTAACTGTCAGAGAAAAGAAGGAAGATGTACTGGAGCTTACGCTGCAAACAAACTGAGAAAAAGGCGATTTAGAAACCGCAGACATATCTTCCTTTTAGTAGTATTCATGTGGAAAAAAGGATATGTGACCCTTTAGATAAAAACATTACACTCCACCTCAGTTTGCCTTAGCCTTCTTGGAAGACGACCTTTTGGTTCTGCACCATATTCCAGTGAAAAGAGAGAACACTACCGAGCTAGTGATGTGGCTGACTAAAGAATGGATTGCCTTAATGCAAAAATGTTTATGAAAACGTATAATGTATTGATTAATGTTTTTTAAAGTTAGTATTAAAAGGTTCTCGTAATTATCATAACATATCGAAGGTGAAGGAAGAAATCCGATCCTTGTTTTGAATCCGGTCTAAATCTTTGGTTATTATTACAGAGAAGAAGGCAAGGAAGAGGGAAAACTCCAACTCTTAAGGCCTTGTCGCTGATTTCTCGGCAATTGATGATAGTTATTCGATTGTCAGAATATTAAATGCGTGTGGAACTGAAGAAACTTTAAGTTTTTTTAGTCACAAATTTATTTAGTGTCAGGTCATTCTAAAAATTGCAAATGAAACCGAAATTTTTGAAACGAAATTCAAAATATCCAACGTAAGTCGACCACAAATACCGACCATTACTATTTACCACCTTGTCGTACTCGATGAAATTCGGCTCCTTCATAGGAATTTATACTCAAAATATGAATGTTGACCGAGAATATCAAGAAAATATGAAAAGATTTTAGTGACCTTTGCAGCATTTTACAACATTCCATGTGAGATGTGGTGTGTTTACTTTGATTTGAAAGCGGCCATAATTATGGCACCAAGTGCACTTAAATAGAGGCATCTGAAGACCTTCGGTCTAAATCTGCTTAGAACACTTAATGTAATGTGAATGTATAGTGCAGCTTTTTGACATGCATCAAAGTCGTTGTATGATTAACCACGAAGGTTCGAAAAGAATTTAGTTCATTTGTCAAAATGCGAACCAGGTATTTTCTATATTTTTGTATTTTGTTTACAGAGATGTGAAAATTTTTCCACCCTCCCTAGCTTATTCGCTTTTTTATGCTGACTGCAGGAAATCAAAGAACTGCAAGCAATGGCAGCACGTGATACAACTAGCGAGAATCGCGAATTTTTCAAGAATGAGCTCGCATCAGCTATTAGAGATATCCGAAACGAATATGATCAGGTGAGTTAGTAATATTGTAATTTTTTGTTTCTAGCTATTTATTGCTGCGTTATCTGTTCCTGTTTAGATGATGAACACGAATCGCAACGATATGGAGTCGTGGTACAAGCTTAAAGTGCAGGAGATTCAAACGCAAAGTGCTCGGCAGAATATGGAGCAGGGTTACCAGAAAGACGAGGTGAAACGCCTCCGCACCCAGCTCACTGACCTAAGAGGAAAATTAGCCGATCTGGAGGGAAGGGTAAGCAAATTCTTTTCAAACACTTCGCTGACAATCACTTTTTGGTCTTCGAGTAGTATAGCTTGAAAATAAGTGCTAAACAAATAATGAGAAAAAATAGCATGTTTCAGAATGCTCTTTTGGAAAAACAGATCCAGGAGTTGAACTATCAGTTGGAGGACGATCAGCGTTCATATGAAGCTGCACTTAATGATCGTGACGCTCAGATTCGCAAAATGCGCGAAGAATGCCAAGCTCTTATGGTCGAACTGCAAATGCTACTCGATACCAAGCAGGTGGGCGGAAATGAACTTGATTAACAACATAAAGTGAAAAATAATGATCTGAAAGAAATTTTCGGAGGTCGAGCAAAAAATCTTGTAGACCATGTCCGTTAGTCCTTCTTTCAGACCCTGGACGCAGAAATTGCAATCTATCGCAAAATGTTAGAAGGTGAAGGAGACGGTCCTGGTCTTCGGCAGCTTGTTGAGCAGGTAGTACGTACCACTGGCATTAATGAAGTGGCCGACACTGGTAAGCAGTTATTCCTTGAAGAGAAAAAAATAATTTGTTATATGGATTGAATTTCAGAGACAATGCGTGTTGTTAAGGGTGAAACATCGAGTAGAACCTCGTACACTCGATCGGCCAAAGGAAACGTTTCAATTCATGTGAGGCCATGGTCTAAACCCACTTTTCCATAGTACCTATTTGGATTCGTAACATGCCAGTTTTGTAGGATCCATCTCCTGAAGGAAAATATGTTGTCCTCGAAAACACTCACCGCTCAAAGGAGGAGCCGATTGGAGACTGGAAGCTCAAGAGAAAGATAGACGGAAAGCGTGAAATCGTCTATTCCATACCACATGATTTTGTTTTGAAAGCTGGCAAAAGCGTCAAGGTGGAATTGTCGATAACCTCTCTTATCATTAAAAAAAGCCTGAGATTAAATTTTAGATCTGGGCTCGTGGGCAAGGAGGAGTTCACAATCCTCCTGAATCACTTGTGTTCGATGGTGAAGATTCATTTGGTGCTGGTTCTAACGTACAAACTATCCTCTATAACAGCGAGGGCGAAGTGAGAACCTGTTTTCATTTCTGAACCAGTTTAAAATGATATTATTATTTCAAAATTTTTTAAAATGAAAAAAAGGAAATAGAAAGGTGTTTTTAAATTCGTCATTAGTGATCAAATTGTGTATGAGATTAGGAAAAACTATTAGCAAATACATATTCTGCAGAAAAATATTAGTGTAGTAAAAACGCCAGAACTGTGCGGCGGCAGAAGGAATCTGCCCAGCAGTTCATAAGTCTCTTGATAGATTTCAGCCTAATACTACTCTTTAGTTATAAAGTTAAAACAGATCTTATAAAAGAACTTCTCCTTACTCGAATAAGTTCTACACTTCATAGGAGGTGCAAGCATAGACCGCTACTTGTCTCAGTTATGATTACTACTGCATTTATTCTCGTACGACTTTATATCCCCACAGTTAATTTCATCGCTGAGCCTTCATGAAAGTTTTGGTGGACAGAAAATTTCAAACTTTGCTTATTAACATGGTGATTTTATTTTTTGATTCTAGCTTGTTGTCAAATGATGAGCTACTACACGTGAAATACATGCTTTTAGGAGCGTGCCACACACATCCAACGACAGAGTCAAAGCGCTACGTAATGAAATGACGATTTTGCTTGGATGGTGTATTCGTTAAGCTTCTTATGCTTATTATCGGCCACTGCTCTACTACATACAAAGCTAGAATCATTATTAAACTTCGTTTGCCTCTTCTCCATCAAAGAGTTTCCGCGTTATCTTCACATCAACAATGTGCTTCAAGTATCTTGTTGAAGCCACATGTGTTATAACGCAACCTCTGTTTTGTTTTATGTTCTACAATACATAAACTGATTCTAACGGTGTTCGAAATATGCCGCTTCAATGTCGAAAAAATTTCTTCTGAAAAGGGTAACACCACGACTGAGCTCCCTCGATTTCCTTGTCGCATATGATTACACTAATTTTTAAGCAGTCGAAAATGCTCAAAAATTATTCAGAAATTTGAGTTCGTGGGAGATGAAAACTCAGAATTAGTAATAAATTAAAGCAAGATAGAAATGTCCGTATGATCCAGACTCTCTTTTTGTAAACAACAAAGTGGGAAACAAGGAACTCTCATTCTCAACTACAGGAACTAAATGCTCTTGGATTAAAGCGTTCTTACTTTACTCATGGATTAAAGCGTTCTTATTCTTTATGAGTAGGCCAGATTTGTTCGCTGTAATGAAATTTCGATTAAAAAGCATTTAACTGCTTTGGTCATTTGTCTTAGCGTTTCTTAGATACCAGATTCAATTCACTGTGCTCTATCTGATACTATGAGGATTTTGTGAACGACAATTTTTTGTTTCAAAAAGTGACATCCCAGAGGGAGTTAGTGCTTTTCTTCGATAAGCAAAAACGAGGTTAGCATTACAGAGTTTGTTAGCATACAATAGCCTGCGTTTCGGCCATTTCGCCTTTTTCAGAACTTGGAGAGGTCAAATTGACATGCAAACTACTCAGACAAACATTTTCATAACCTTAACAGATAAGATTTGACATATAAATTTGCTTTCACATAGTAAACAGCTTTTTTAAACACTCAATCTTTTGTGCTTTTCAAGTATTTCAATTAACTGGTGGAAGCAGTAGCAGAGGGTAATAACTGGGCGAGTAATGTGCCTATGTCATCTCATAGAGTCAGTCTGACGTATGGCGCGAGGTCACCCGTGATATCAAGGCACTCCTCCTTGCGCTTCATTTTCGATTTTTTGGAATTAATCCAAAACGCTTCAAGAGTTTTTCGTGCTAATTTCTTGGATTCCTGTGAGAGGATAGTGACTTCTACTTCGAAATTTTCTCCGTTGTGTTTTTTCTGTCCTATGCGCACTTAATGGAGTGTTTGTTTTCAACATAGATTTACAGACTAGGCTTTCCTCTAAGCAAACACAAAGTGATCTATCCGTCTCGCTAACGTATTTGCTTCCACATGCTTTACAAAAGATTAGGTAAGTCTTACCTGAACTCATGCAATCATCGTCTCTACCGTTAGGGTAAATTATGCAGTTTGTCGTTGTACACAGACGGTCATTTAGGCGGTTACGCTGGCGTCTTAGAGTGTCCAATAGTATTTCTAACAGACTTCTTACCGAATTCTCTAGACCGGCTCCTCTTAAGCAACATTTCATAACTGCACTAATTTCGTTTGACATAAAGGGCAAGATGAACGGAGTCTTGTTCATGCAAGAGTTATCGTTTCGGGGCGTGGCTTTTTCTTATGCTAATCCCTAGGAGCAAGAGTTTCGTAGCCATTCGAAATGGCTATTTTCCGTCCGCAACAATTTCAAAGATTCTTCCATGTACTCTCTACCTGTGCATTGGCTGGTGGCGGTTCGAAACATATTTCTTGTAATCTACCTCTTGGTGTGTGAAGGGTGAGAGGAGAGGTAATGAACTGCTATGTTTTCATTGCTTGGCTTTCGGCACAATTTTGTAATGCAGCTTTTTTTGGTTAGGTTAATTTGAACGTTTAGAAATGGGAACCAGTTTCCTTTCCGTTTTTTTTTGAGTGAATTTTATGCAACCTGAGTGTTAATTCAATAACACACTATTCATTAAGTATTTCTCCATCTCCTCTTGTGCGGAGCAGATGACAAGGCAATCATCTATATACCTACAGTAGAGAAATGGGCACAGATCGATTACTGGTGCTTCCACCTTAAACATAAATGCAATGGCAAGAGGTGGTGCCGTCCCTGTCCCATTGCTAACCCTTTAATTTGGTCGTAATATTTCTCGGACTATCCGAAAATCTTGCAGTTTAGGCACATCTTTAGGAGGACTGTGAGCTGCTAAATACAGAAGCCAAAGTTTTTTGTTACTCCGACGTGTTGCTCAAGAAACTCGTGGATGGCTTGCATTGCGAAGCCATTCGACACATTAATGTAAAGACCAGTAGCGTTGAAAGACTCCATAACGTACGCGCTGTAGGGACACGTTTTACCCAGACGGTCTAGGAACATTCGGGCATCCGCGAGATGGGCTAGTATGTTCTTAAGCAACTAGAAAAGAATTAAGTTTATAAAACATGCTATTCTATTAGTAGGCCCATTAACATAACTGATGAAGGGTCTAACGCTGAAGGTTGAGGGCTCGGTAGACGCTTGATCAGAAGAGTATGCTAACTCATGTCTTTTGATAAACAAGTATAAGAAGAGACATGTTGGGACTTCGAACTTAAGATGCAAAATATCTGATGGTTTCAAGCCTGGACCGCTTTCCACTTTGACCCATTCGTTTTTCAGTAGAGGAGCTACTTATAGTTTTTCACAAACAACAGTTCTCATTCAACCACGATGGTGCCGAGATATTTGCAAAACTCCGGACCGCAGGTGTCTGTGGCGGAAAAAGAAAGCGTTATTATCCTTTCTTGGGAGTAATTCGCTCACCACCACACCATGCGAGTCGCCTGTCTGTCAGCTAGTTCTATCGATCTTTGCCGTCAGCAAGCACCACCTGTCAGCAGGATTGATCTGGGAGCCCAAATCGGCATTGAACTCAGTTAAGCCGAGGCTATAGTTATAATTCCAATCTTAACCGTTTTATTTTTTGCCTATTATGGACAATGGACAAGATCGAACCACGATTTTTCTTTCTGAGGTCTCGCGCACTACACACTGATCCATGAATGCTGATGCTCTACCTTTCTCTCAGCTAGTTTTCTATGTCTCTTCCTATTTGAAGTGGATTTCCTAGATCAATCCCTTTGACGGGTGACTGCTGATGGCATTGGTAGACAGAAAACTAACTAGCTGAGGGAAATGCAGAACGAGGGCCTGGCATAGACGCGGCATCAACAAACATGTTTCAGTATAAAAATGACAACTTCATAGTTTGCAGCCTATTTTTTTAATTCCTTATATTATTTACGTGCCTCATTTTTTGTCGTGTTTCTACTTTGCTCAATATTAGTGCTGCCACACGTGGATTTCAACAAAACTTTATACTAAGACCACTAGTGATCACTCCCATCTCTTTCACTAGAGTACTTGATCTTTCTCTTTTTACATCTTTCTTTTTGGTCGTCTTATCTGACTGAAGCTACATACACTTTTTACGAACTCTTTAAAACACTGAAAACTACTTTGGGATTTAGCCTGAGTTTTATACGTTAGGTTACCGCTACTAGAGGTACAAAAAGCCCTGTTCTTTCACTGATAGGCGAGCGACTAGTGTGTGTGCCAATATAGTGGCTGATTGTTCCCATCGCATGCAAAAGTAGCCCAATAGGTTCTTCTTGCTTCGGAGACTTACAAATAATCAGATTTTTTTTTAGGCCCTTCGATAAGAATTCTGGCTATGGAGTAGGTGACAACTCTTCTGTGCGCTACGGTGAGACCCAGTGATTAACGATTCCCATCCGCTAGTTGTTTCACAGCTCAGACGCAGCTCATGGTCAGCTCACCTGATATTCAACTTTTAGCATCTATTGCGAACTCTCCAGCCTTCGGTGAATCTACACCGCTTAGAACGACGGGAGCTCATCTGTTTCTTTGTCGTTCGTTTTCACTCACACTCACACTCATACATACATATACAAACACACACACACACGCACGCACAGACGCATGTGAATGAAGGTACAAGTGTGATTTTTTGTGCTACTCGACATTACAGATATTGTTCGGATCCCAGAACTTTTTCTATTCGAATTCTTTCGTTTCATCTTTTATCCACGGAGGTGTTCGGATTTTGCGCGTGTGAGTTCGGCTTCTACTTGAGGATTTTCGCCTTTTTTTATAAAGAATTTCGAAGAATACTAGCTTAGCCGACTTTACCTGGAATACTCATACAGCCGCGCTACAGCTTTTATATGCGTTAGAGAAAGCGATTTGAGTTTAATAAAGTCTTTCATTAATTTATCGACTCTGCTGGAGTGATAGGCATGGTGGGTTCGAGCATGGCTGAACAATTGTCTCGATTAGTTGATTTGACCACGCAATGAAGACGATGTATTCCACTGCGCTATCCACTCCCTACATTACTTAAAATTAATGAAAAAACTCGTTTTTCGAAAGCGAAAATAAACGATATTCTATCATACACTTAATTTGTTAGCCTTTGCTTAGCAACAATGTGGGTCGATTCAGTTTTATATTTTGGTGTTATCAAGCTGTAATTGCGTGATTGAGAAATCAACCTTCTTCGATCAACCGTGTTGTGAATTCTCGGTTAAAAATTTTCGTTGTCTAAGAGATATCAGCCTAGTTGTCGGCTTTTTCAATACCATCTGGAAAATTCGACACCTAGTTAAGTTAGCATCCATATTTTTTTTTATCAAACGATATAACTCAGTCATAAAGCAGACTTTCTGAAGGCACCTATGTACACACTTTACCGCAATGGATAAATTCTTTCGAAGAGGCTATTTGATGGAAGAATGAAGAGCTTTGGAACAATTAAGTTGAGCGATTCAGTTTCTGAAGGAAAGAAGTCTAATTAACCAAAATAATTGTAGCGCACTTAAAGTCATTCGCAAAACTTCGTTGTCGCAAAGAATCCTAATAACCAGAAGATGAAAACAGTTTAAAAACATTCCGTCCAAAAACAGAAAGTATTAAATCCTCCCTGAAATAGACCTATTTGACTTTTCGACAAACTTTCATGTAGAAGTTGCCTCTGTATTCAACTTTCTGGGAACATCAAACCGCTTCTGTGAAAAAAATCCAAAAACTGACTCTCTTTCATCTCTTAATGTGTCGGGAAACAGAACTGCACAGATAAAACCATGGTGGTGCTGAGATATTTGCAAGACTCTGGATTGCAGGTGTCTGCGATGGGAAGCGAACGCGCTACTAACTTTTCCTGGGCCTGGTGCCTTCACCACCACCATGCGCGTCCTCCATTTCGCATTTCTCTCAGCAGTGTTATTGACTTATTGCTTCGCCATGGTTATATTTCACGTAACAACGTGTCATTAAAGAAAAGCAGGTAGTAAATAAAAATTGTTGACATTGAGATTTATGTCACAGCTTCAGCTGAACTGGGTTCAATGCCGACTTGTGCTTCGCAGATCAATCCCGTTGACGAGTGATTGCTGATAACAACTATAAGTCATTATCACGAATGACAGGCGGAACAAAGAACCCGCATGAAGCAGTGGCGAACGCTTTAGAAACCGGAAAGGGTAATTACGCTCTCGTTCACCATCGCATACACTTGCGTTTCGGAATTTTGCAAATATTTCAGCATCATCATAGTTATATCTTACATAATACCCTGTCATTAGCGGTGCATGTAACAAGAGTGGGAGGCACCCTGCGACTCAACCATCGATTCCCACGCACGTGGCTCACCAAGCCCTCCATCTCTCCGGGGTCGACAAATTAGTGCCAGACTTGTCTGGAAGGATAGCAGCACTGATTCAATACATGGATGGGCCACTGCGAGTAATTGTAAAAGCCAGATATGCATTCAATCACCTCGAACGATGCTCAGTAAAGTCGAATGCATAGCGCAGCCCTCAGGGAATGATCAACGCTGGAAGCTTCAACCTTTTTATTATACACTGCAATTAAAAAGGGTGCATGTATAACTGATGCTTTATTTTTGCTGTGTTTTGAAGACCAAGAACCTTTTCTAAACGCGAACTAATCAACGGGACCTTTGTGATCCGTGGAGAGAAGGCCCCATCACGAAAGGTCGGCGGCATAGACTTTGTCGTCCACCCGTCCATTGTACATCTCGTCGACTCATACGAGATCCTTTTCCCTCAGATAGCCATTATCCGTCTTCAGCTGTCGCATCATTAGAAGATCACTATCATCAACTGCTACTCACCAACTGACGCAGCTGAAGAGTACGAAATAAATGCGTTCTACTATCAGTTGGAGGACGTCATCCGCAATGATAAAGCTTGTCATAAATTTGTTGTCAGAGACTTCAACGCTAGAATAGGAAAGGCCAACAAGAGCGAATACAGGATCGGAAATTATGGATTAAAAGAAAGAAATGAGAATGGCAACCGTCTCGCAGGACTCCTGTCGGCAGCACGTCTCTTCCATGGAAACTCGTTTCTCCAGAAGAAAGAAAGCCGCCGCTGGACATCGAAGTCTCCCAACGGCATGACTCATGTGGACATCGACCATATTCTGACAAACAGAAGATGGTGCTTACTTGACACATCGGTAGTCCCGTCATTCTGTACTGGTTCTGATCACCGCCTTCTTCGAGCGAAGATTCGATTCAGCCGCAAGCTGGAAAAGAATTCTCTTCATCGACCACGAGGAAAAGTCTAGCTGTATACGACGAGAACATTCTGAATGAAGCCCTATCCAAACATGTTTGCAGATTAAAGAAGACCCGACCAAAGACTACAAGCTGCTTGTCGAAGGACTGAAAAGCTGTACCGAATCCGCTTCAGTTCCTCAGGCAAGAAGATCGGATCGCATCTCCCAACTAAGGAGTTGCTCGAAAACAGAAGGAGACTGAAGCTTGATCCCACTGCAACACGTTTTGCGCGGCTTGTAATAAATGCCAGCTGTAGAAGAGCTTTACAGAAAAATCTACAACGGTACAAGCAAAAGAAACTACTGAAAGCAGCATGAAAAAAAAACAGTCTGAAAAAATGCCGCCGGGACTTATGTGATTATAATGTTCCGCTGTCAGCCCTGATGAACGAAGATGGGATCGTCAAAACTTTTTTGCCATAATATGGAATTAATAGCGGAAACGTTCTACACCAACCTTTTTCGCTCCACAATCCCCGTCCCAGGCACTAATATCCCCACTGGAGAAACACCACTTGGAATTCTTCCGTCGGAGGTTCGAGTTGCGGTAGAAAGCATGAAAAGAGGCACAGCTCTAGGACCAGACAATGACACCGCCAATCCTTAGAGCTGGAGGCCACAATTTACATGTACTTCTCGCAGACCGCATGACAGCATACTTTCAAAAGGAAAAAATCCCAGACCAGTGGAGGACGTCGCGCACGGTCATCCTGCCTAAGAAGGGAGACCGAAAGGATCTTCGTAATTATCGTCCTGTATGCTTGTTAAGTGTGCTCTACAAGCTATTAACGAAGATTATTCTCTCGCGAATGTCAAGGACATTGGGTGAGGCGCAGCCAGCCAAACAAGCAAGATTTCGAAAAGAATTTTGCTGCATGGACCACATGCAAACCGTGTCGAGGGTTATCGAAGTCTGTCGGAAATACCACTTGCCTTTAGTCCTAACCTTTGTCCATTATGAAAAAGCGCTTGACAGTGTCGAAACGAATGCAATCCTATCAGCGCTCGTCTACCAAAGAGTGGATCCGTCTAACATAAGAACTCTGTCCGACTGTTATTGGAGCTGCACTACCGAAATACATCTTTTCCATCGACCTCTTACCATACCCATAGGAAAATGGGTTCGACAAGGCAACACAATATCGCCAAAGCTGTTCAGTGCCACACTGCAGTGGATAATGAAGTCATTCGATTGGGATGAGAAAGGCATAAATATTGATGGAAAATTCCTGTCAAACCTTCGTTTTGCCGACGACAGTGTTATCTTTTCAAAAAGTACTAGCAAAGCAGAGATGATGATCAACGAGCTCAGCGAAGCGGGGATAAAGATCGGACTGCATAAATCGAAAGAAGGCCCAGTTCATGGAAAACCCATGGTGTGAAGGCGAAAAAATTGAATTGGATGGTTCTCTCAATACAGAGACCACCTCGTACGTATACCTTGGACGATCAATGAACATGGAAAATAGCATGAAGGAAGAACTAGATAGAAGAAGGAGAGCAGCTTAGGCCGCATTCGGGCCTCTGAAAGAAGCCACCAGCCAACTGAAGAGCCCGAAAGTCCGCGGTCATCTCTTCGATTCTACAGTCTTCCCAGCGCTCTACTATGGTGCAGAGACGTGGGTTGATACTTCAACAACGTCAAGAATTTTTCACTCTACTCACAAAGCGCTTGAGCGATGTCTTGTAAGACATAACCGGCACTCTCAATATCTAGCCGGAATGCGAAGCTCTGACCTTCGAAATCTGTCACATCTTCGAGATCCAGGAGAATATACATCGACAGATAAACATAGATGGGCCGGTCACATAATGGGAAGAACAGACGACAGATGGACGAAAAATACAGTAGAGTGGACTCGAAGAGAATGCAAACGTTCCCTTGGGCGACTACCTACACGTTGGGCGGACGTGTTCGTAAGCAAAGTTAATCAGCTGCACCCACACCTGCAGTTGTTTTACAGATCACGGTATGAGACTCGCAAGCGATACCATGCTCGAACAAGACCACCACCATGGACTACGATTGCGAGAGAAAGGAACGAATGGCGTGTGTGCTGGGGTCCGCACAACTCGTGAAGACGGAAGGTCCAAGTATCCATGTATCCAAGTATTGAGGACCAAGTGGAAGCAAATCCCAAAATCTTGTGTGTTCTCCTCAGGGAGCTTTGAAACACACTTATTTGCAATGTTGCTATAAAATAAATGAATGAGTGAAGATAACAGTGGAGAGCACCAGTGCTATTTTTATTAAGGTTTTCTTGGTTTCGTAAGTTACTTTAAGTAGGTGGACACTGATCAGTATTCGAAAAGTCGGTAAAATTCTTAAAGACCCCTTGTCGCATATTTAAAGAAGCAAGTGCCATGAAAATAAATATAAAAAAGCGAAGGTGCTTTAAAACTATTTATCGAAACAGATAATTTCCACAACGATGATATACGTCAGTTATAACGGTTTCTGAACAAGGAAAATACAATAGCCTCTTAAGTTATAAAAGGATGAAGGTTTCGGCGTTGGTCGATCTCTGAGGGATGCGCCATGCATTCAACTTTATTAAGTATCGTTGGAGGTTCAATGCGTGTTTGGCCTTCATGCATGACTCGCGGTGGCCTACCGATGCATTGAGCCAGTGCTGCTATCCTCGCAGACAGGTCTGGTACGGAAGGATGGAAGGCGGGCCATGGACGAAAGGATCGATTCCACGCATGTGTCGCAGTGGCGCCTCCAACCACTGCGCCACACGCTTCCCTCTTAAGATATAGATGCAAACAATTTATAGCTTAGCCTTCAATCACTATTATACAATGTACCTACTTTCACTCACAAATTAAGATGAGGTTGCTACTAAACATTTGTTCGCCCACCGTTTCGACATCTCCGTCATTTCGAAGTCATTTTACGATGGCGTCGAAACGTTAGCCGAATAAATGTTTCGTAACAAGTGTTAGCCTATCAGCGAGCTAAGACACACTGATCAGTTCTGAGGTTATTATTCTGAGGTTTAATGACAGTTAGTTTGGAAGCGTACGTGTTGCGCAGTGGTAGCAGGGACCCTGCAACCCACATGAGATCAATCCTCACACTCCAGGCTCACCACCCTTCCATCACTCCGAGGTCGGTAAATTGGTACCAGACCTGTCTAGAAGGATAGCAGCACTGGCTCGATACAACGGTAGGCTACCGCGAGTCATTGTAAACGCCAGATATGCATTCAATCACCTCCAGCGACGCCTAATGAAGTCGAATGCCTGGCTCATCCTTCAGGGATAGATCGACCCCGAAAGCTTTATCCTGCTTTTCTTTTACAGAAGAAAGGTAAATATAGCTTTTTAATTCTCTAATTCTGTAATAGTGAATGCTCCATTTTAAATTTTAAGAAAAAATGAAGAACTTCATTAAATCTTTAATTTATGGGATTCCCCGACAAACCTTCAAGATCATAGGATGTGAGTTCACCCTGCCAATTGTATTCGGAAGTGACGCCTTGATCGCTTGACGAAGATCCATCGTCAGTAACAGAGCAATCAGAGAGGTCCAATTGCACAGAAGATCCTGCTGGTGAATTGTTTTCATCTGAAAACATCCCAGTGCGGTAAAATATTTTTGATTTTTACAAGATTTCAAGAGCATCGATGATGTAGTGAAGAGAACAATGAACATTCGACTCCGTGCCTACCTTTTCAACTCAGCGGTTCTTCCTGCCCTAGCATATGCGTCAAAAACCTGGTAACTGCGTAAGCAGGATGAAAGATCACCTAGCGTTATTGAACGCGCAGTCGAAAGGACGATGCTAGGAATATCCCGTTTCACACAAGTGTAGGATGGGATTCAAAGCTCCGACCTTCGCCAACGATCAAAATTGAAAGATGCCGTTCTGTACGCCAAACAGTCGAGAATAAGTTGGGCTGCCCACGTAACAAGAGTAAATGACAACCGATGTAAAAGAGCTGTTGGCGGCTGGATTCTTCCTCGGGATGTCAAACGTACTGCAGGAAGACCACCGACGCGATGGTCATAGTTCTTCACGAAAAGCCTAGAAGAAAGATATGATGCTCGACGAGTCTTCAAAGCGAGCAAAACCCCCTGACCTACTTTTGCACGCGACAGAAAAAAAAAGGAATGCTTACTGGCACTAGCTCGAGTCACTCGACGTTCAACGAGACTACTGGTGATGGCATTTGACAATTGATTCTATGTCTCAAGTATTTCACAAAATAGAACGATTCACGGGCTGTAAGAGCTATGTGATGTGCAATATTGGTACAATGTGTTCTTGTTCTGCCTAGATTTTTAAAGCCATTTTTCTTTAATATTAATTAATTATCCATTTACTTAAGTAGTCCGGATTCACATTTAGTGCCAGTCAAAGTACGTTTTTCACTGGGTTCGTCGTCTCTCGTTCACCGTCCCCGGAACTGTTTGGAATTGTAAGTGTATTCGACTGCTACTTAAAGTTTTGTAGTCATCATTAATGTCAAAGATCGCTGGCATAGTTGATTTTTCTTGGAATTCTGCGTTAGCTCTTCTTGAGCGTCCCTATATCGTAACCACAGACAACCTTCTGTATTGTTTATCAGAAAGAGATTTCGACATGCAAGCAAGATTCTAATTCGTGGATCATGAAGGAATGTGCGACGTCTCAAGCCATTGCGCTTCTCAAGCTTGACCTTCTTACGAATCTAAAAGTAATAAAAAAACTTTCACGCTATTTCCGAATCAACCTGTATTGAATTCAAGTGTAACCAATTACGGTAGTCGAATGCAAGAGCATCTGACAATTCTTTTAACGATGAAACCTAAGCGGGGATTTCCAGCACGTGTATTACCTCTGAACGTTTACGGTGAAGGAAATATGGGTCAAAACCAGTTTTGACAATCTTCGTCGTCTAATCGCCGACATCAAGCTATGACGAAGACGAAGTCGAATCGTTCAACATGGATTTAGAGAAATTCTTATGGGTTAATGCCTTGCATTCATTAGGATAGTCTTTGAAGATTTTAATGCTAAGATTGGACCAACTAGAACGTCACTACTTTGGAACCCATGGATTAGAACAGAACGAGAAAGGGCGGGGTGGGGGAGGGGCATTTGTCTCCCTGTGAGCTGGGAGAGTTTATCATGACGGCCAAGACCGTGTGTGATAGCTCGCAGTACCAGAGGCCCCACAATCAGCGCTGAACGTGGGATACCCTTACTGGAGAGTACTATAACGAAATAAAACAAATCATAGGAAGTAAAGGATTGCCCTATCCGATATAGCTGTTGTCCCAAAACTTTACACGGAATGACACCATCGGTTTTCCTTGATAAGCTCTTATTTTTAGCAGAAAATGAGAAAAACCACTTAATTAAAAAACAAGCTCTAAAATCCACTAAAAACTGGCGTTTGTTGTCTGCTGCAGGAAAGATTTCGTTCTTGGTAACATCGATTAGGAAAGTGGCGTCTCGCGTAACATCTTCGTGTTAGCACTATGAAAGCTAAGAATTCGAAAGTCACCATGAGACGACTGTCTCTAGAAATCTTCTAACTGATACGCCTGTGTGGAATCGCACGAGCTGCAGGCTACCGCCACCTCACATCCGGACATGGAAAACAACGCGGACAGGCAGGCGATAAAAAAAGGTCTTAGGAAGAGAACAGTCTCAGTTATGACCGAGGCTGCAAAGGCTGGGAATGATAGGCGCAAAAACCACCAAGACTTCGTCAATTACATAACAAAGATGATCGCAATCCGACTATCAGACGGAACAGCTAAGGTATCCAGAAAGGCAGTCAGAAAATCATTCACGATTACTACTTGGGCCTTTCCAATAGCCATGTGTTCCTGCCCTCATACGTAGTGAAGGAGGGATGGATACGTTTTCTAACTGAAATCATCTATCCACTGAAGTCTTCTCTTCGAAATCCAACCTGCTACTTCGTGGGGTGAAAAATCAAGCAACATCTGGCCCAAACAGCGCATGAACTGAATGCCTAAAAAAGTTTCCACCTGTCACAAAGTTAACTTCTTTTGGTGCCTTCTGCGACTTTTCATGGCAAGTATTTATGCGAAGCACAACCACAATGGTGCTGAAATATTTGCACAACTCTGGTCCTGAAATGACGACGAGTTGATGGACGCAAGATCGTCAGCAGAAGTAAGCTAAGGCGTCTTGATACGCAAGTATAGGGCAGGACAAATTGTTTAGTCGTTCTTCAGCTGAAAAGTAAATAGAGGCTCTCAACCCGATGCCTTTGCACTGTTGAGCCACTCCCTATTTAATTTTCGGATCTGATTTCTACACTCTCTTTCAGAGGATGGCCGATAGAGGCAAACATCGTTGAGATGTTTTTCTTTTATTGTAACACCTAAATTATGAGCATCTAAAGAAATAACTATAAATCCTCTACCTCCTCCACCTTTATTACTAATAGATTGTGGAATAGAATTTTGAATTTATGAACTATCTACCCTGGCGCATAGAACATTTTTGTGCTTGTGTAGGGTTGAAGCTTAAATTTCTATAATATGTCTGTAGAGATTAAACATTTGGAGAATTCGTCCGAAAATAGGAGGTGGGTAGCAGTGTCAAATTCGCAATGATGGGGGTACTTGTGTAAAGAAAGCTGGTGGAAAAGGCACAAGTGGTAGTGCCCCTACTCGCATTTCGTTTCCAAACCCTTCTAGCCTAGACTTATAACACAACTGATATTGAAGTTCATGTGAACAGCACGCAATTCTGCCACTGTCGTTTTAAAATGGTCTCCACGCGACATGATTAGTGGAAGACTCATAGGAAGCGGTGAATGTGCAAAGAGGCTCTTTTGTGTTCAATGTCATTGAAATCTTAGCTTACTATTCTTTCTGCCTGGTTATGGAGGTGTTTGGCCTGACAGATTGCTCTCAGCTTAACCTTTCCAGGCTCTGAGGATGGCAATATCCGCCGAAACGTCAGCTTGTTTCTGAATAAAGAATGAAATAATACCTCGCATCTGCTCAAAAAAAATATAAAATATTGTAAGTTAATGGTTTTGCTACTTCTAATGTAATTTTTTAGAATCTTGTTGACTTTGGTGAGGTATGAAGCTCGCTTAGCTCGTGGTATAGGGGCGAACCATTGAAACGCAGGCCACATCTAACCATTGCGCCACACTCGAGCTTAATCGTTCAGTTCAGCAAGAAAGATAATTCGACGATATTTGTCACCATCTGCGAAAAAGACTTCTGCTCTTGCCAGTCTAGAAGCCACTAAGCAAAATATTATTCCTCGATGTCATATATATCACCAACAATTTTTTATTCACGGAATTATGTACAGAACAAAGACACAGTCACAACGAAAAATATCACATCACCAAATTGTTCTCCACATACGTAAAATTCATGAAGTCATGGTCCCGGTGTGTTGAGGCAAGGTTTTGAGGCACTAGAGAGGCTAAAGCAAAGAACTATCGTATAATGCTTAGCCTATTATCTCACAAAAATATAATTCTTTCCCACCAGGATTGATTTTAATTTTGACGAAGTCTTCAGCGATATTACGAACATCTGTCTCGCTTTCGATTTTCGGAACAAATGGTGCTTTTATTTCACGGCGAAGTAGTTTTTCCCAGTCTATTGGCTTGAAGAAATTATGTTGCTTGATCTCATTGAAATCTGCTTTTGAACCAAGTCGTTTGTGTTTGTCTTTTTGAAGTAGCTGAAAAGTACAGAACAGAAGATGACGATGCCGAAGATGAAGAGGGTTAAAGGTTGTGAGCTCGTCAAAGTCTTTGAAAAAGAAGTGTCTTATTTCCTTGATAAAGGATAAAGCTCTCGGTGTTGATCAATCCCTGAAGGATGCGCCATGAATTCGACTTCATTAAGTATCGTTGGAGGTGAATGAATGCATATCTGGCTTTTACAATGACTCGCGGTGGCCTGCCGATGTATCGAGCCAGTGCTGCTATCCTCCCAGACAAGTCTGGTACTAATTTGTCAGCCCCGGAGGGATGGAAGGCTTGGTGGGCCATGGGCGCATTTCACGTGCGCGCCGCAGTGGCGCCTCCAACCACTGCACCACACGCGCAGTGGTTAGAGACCCTTTAATTAATTAGGTTTAGTTTTTGAATTGTCGACTTTTTCCATTTGGTCATTTCGTCATGCGATTCTTGTTTCAGGAAAAATTTGGCTTTGTAAAATTACACTGCATTCGAGGTCATGCGACTAATTTCGGAATGGGGAAACTGACCCCAATAATGATTTCTGTGGATGCAGCCGAAACACTCCTTCTTATCCTGAGCGGTTCATTAACAATTCTGTTGTACATTTCGTTATGATCCTTTGAGTAAAATGGAGGCTGAAACAAAAATAAAACAAAGGTGGAGCTCTGCAATAGAAACTTTTAAACACACCAATCCATAGAACATTTCGTATAAAACAGATCCAAGACACCACCAGTCTACTGCAAGGTCGTACGGTTTTTTGAGGATTATCTCCGGTGCCAGATACCTCAACAATAACTCGCAGAAGGCGTTGTAAGAGTATAGTCACCGAAATATAGATGAGCAAAAGTCATGAAATCTCAGAATCATTAATATGATAGTGTAAACTGACTCTGGTGTACCGCAGAATGTCGTTGTCACTGAACCTGGCGTCATACCTTCTTTGCAGAGACCAAAGTCTGTAAGCACCAAGTAGCCGTATTTGTCCAACAGCAGATTCTCAGGCTTCAAATCTCTTAAATATCAAAATTTCTTTTTTACAGATTGGGCATTAATGGAAATTTTTCAAGGTAATAAATGGCAAAATGTTTTGCCATGCTTCAATTCCAATCTTTTATAAAATCATGAGAAACGAAGGCTTGAAAACATTACACTGACATCTTGATTCAGTTGTTCATTGCTGTCTGAGATATATTATATTAGTTAAATCTTCCTGCCATGCTTAAATACTCACCTGT
Source organism: Angiostrongylus cantonensis (assembly GCA_009735665.1). Taxonomy (NCBI): domain Eukaryota; kingdom Metazoa; phylum Nematoda; class Chromadorea; order Rhabditida; family Metastrongylidae; genus Angiostrongylus; species Angiostrongylus cantonensis. The sequence continues at coordinate 36,332 of MQTX01000430.1, read as the reverse complement.
ATATAATATTATTTTCGTGAAGATATCCTAGAGCGGATGCGATTTGAGCTGCATAAAATCGTGACCTGGACTCGGAAAAGTGCTTCTCCTTTTGTAGGTGTGAGAAGAGCTTTGAAAAAAAACGCCTTATGTTTATTTTATCAAAGGAGTTAAAAAGAATATTTTTGAGAAATCACCTCCCCTCCATTAAGATGGTCAAGTACGAAATACAGTTTATCCTTGTTTTGAAACGAGAAGTGAAGTGAGACGAGAAATGGATGGTGGAAATTAGCCTTCAACACGTTCAACTCGGCCATTACGTGTTTCACCTGGTGAATATTTTCGTTAGATTCTTTTTATTCAGATATTATTTATTTCATTTTTGTTTATTTTTTCGTTATTGTAATTCAAATATTGCAATCAACTTTAAGTTCCGAATTTTTTCTCGCTGTTCTTAGAAACTGAAAATTGAAGAGCTCATAAAATGACACATTCATAGCAGAAAAATCACCTCATTTTTCTTTCTAATGTGCTCCTTTGACAGAACCTTCATTGCATAGATTTTACCCGTTTCCTTATGCATAACTTGAAAAACACGACCAAAGCTTCCTTTTCCTATTGTGGTCAAGAAATCGAAATCAGCTGGACACGCACTAAAGTTGAGTGGTAGGGTAGCCACCACTTGCTTACATCCGTTGCCTTAATTTTCAAAAATAATATACGTTGTTATTTCTTTAGGTCCAAGGTCTACATGTGACCCATCCGCTCCATCCACATCTCCCAGCGCGTAGAACTCCCGAACATCTTCACTAAAATGAAAAGTACTGATGACGAAAAAATTGTTCTCAATGAAATCAAAGTGCTTGTTGTAATCTTGGATGCAACAACATATTTAACAGCGACAAGGACAGCAGATTTTTTTTTCTCGGTTTCAACGATGTCATTCGGTTATGTTAGAACACCGAGTGTTGACAATTGACGAGCTGGATATTAAACCCGAATTGATGAATTATTTTACTTCATTTTATTTTAGACAGCAAGCCTCCACACCTATTGTGCGGATTCCGACGCTTTCTCCGACCGATTTCTTGCATTGGAATAAATTCATCTCATCCACCAAGACCTTCGAATAATTTTGCGCGCTTGTTTTGCAGCTGCTTAATGATTTCAATCTTCGCAACGAATTTAGTAAAATGCTGATCAAATCGAAGACCCAGAACTAGTCTCGCACCAATTTTCTGACCCCGAAATTTGAGATAGGTAGTTTGGTAGGCTTGATGTGGGATCGAACCAGCACCCTGCTCGAGATGAACAATAACACTACCACAGTTAGTTGTTCCATTGAATCACTAAATCGAAATATCCTCCAATGTCGTGGTGCACAAAATGAAACAGACAGTGCAGGTTTATTATTTGGTTCAACTCAAACTAATAACTCTAGCGGAAAATCATGAATGCATTCAATTTCTCAAGTGCTAAGCAGTACGTAGAGCACACTATTAAAAATATAGCGACACAACCATAGTTGTGTTGAGGCATTTGCAAAACTCCAAACCGCAGGTGTCTGCGGTGGGGAACGAACGCGCTATTGTCCTCTCCGGGGCTCATGCGTTCACCACCACACCGTGCGGGTTCTCCATTTCGCCTATCTCTTAGCTATTTCTATCGATCAGCGCCATCAACAATCACCTGCCACCGAAGCTGATGTAGGGAGCCTAAATCGGCAGCAAACCCTGTGAAGCTGAGGCTAGCTGAGAGACAGGCTAAACCTAGGACCTGGTGTGGTGGTGAACGCGTCAGCTCCCGGGAAGGCTAATAGCGCGTTCGTTCTCCATCGGAGACACTTAGGGTGCAGAGTTTTGCAAATATCTCAGTATCATTGTGGTTGTATCCCACGTAGTACCTTGCCATGAAAAATTGTAATAGACAGTGAACAAAAAGTTAACATTACAGCGACACATTTTTAAAGAGTTTGAGCATTTTCCAATAAACAAAACTCGAGTTTGAATCTATGAGTTGTAAATCATTTACTGACCTTTCAATTTTTTCTCTTCAACGCGTAATGCGTGAAATGAGAAGATTTGATTTCCCATGTGAACGAAAATAATGTCGCCTTTAAATGTTAATGAAAAACAAGTCTTATATGAACACATAGGTATTCTTCTCATATCAGGATCTACAGATCTTTGCCAATAAGGTGTATCCTTTTACTCTACCATTGTCCAATTTTGAATCTCTATAGCCTACCAAACCATTTCCCTACCTTTTATTCCAATTAGAACGGTATATCGATTAAGGAGGATTTTGCAAAGCGTTGCACTATGTGCTCTACTCGATGAAATGGCGATAGCAGAAAGCTTTTTTTTAATTAAAAGCGACTAAGAAGCTTTAGCTTTTATTCAAAAATATTCTAGGTGCTAAAAAATTATCGCCAGGTCTCGAAAAATAAGCATCTTATGTTTCACTGCAGCATTAGAAAGTTCTAAAGCGTTAGGCACCTGCAAAGTTGAAAAAATAAGGATGGGAACAAGTGATCGCTTAGCGCGTTCGCTCGCCTCAAGATATAGCTTAACAAAGATTTCTTACTTATTATGATGGTTAGTGAGCAAGGTCTGTGTTATAGCGATAATCCATTGTCGACGTCTTTCCTGAAGTTTGGCGTCGGCTTGTAACAATTTCTTCTTCGGAGGGGAAGCTGCCGAAGCCGGTAGGCAGTCCTTGAACTTTAATTGAAAAATGAGGCAGTTTAGCGCATAATAGAAACTGAAAAACCAAAAGTACCTTTAGATACAAATTTTCGTAATCCCGTATCCTTTTTCGAACAAACGGACCCGAATCGACTCGAATGGCAAATTCCTTTAAAAAAATGCTTAACGAGATTTGTTTAACGTCCATGTGTAAGATGAACTGTGCGGTATGTAAAACATTTGCTTTATCTGCAATTCAACAAAACAACTTATTTGTTCTCTTTGGAAACGACTGTTTTCAAACCAAGTCGGTTTTCAGTTTTCTTGAAAATAAAGCCTAAGACAATCTTACTTTAGCAAACCCTTTAGGCTTCCGCTACTGTTTTTACTTCAATCTTGGATTTTGTTCTCTTGTTTTAACGGAACTTAGCGAATATTCACGAAAAAAACCATGGTTTCCGTCTATCGTTTCTGCAGCAAGTACTTGGTTCAGTAGCAATGTTATTGCTTTCAAGAGGTAATTTCTCAAGTTTAAACTGCCCAAAAAAATTATTTTTGGTTCAATAAGCGTTTTGAAGCAAAAACTTCCCAGCTGCTTAAAATTTTTACCAAAGGCAGTGTAGGATTTCACACGCAGCACTCCGTATGACCAGTTAATTCATTGTTTATCGTGGAGTGATCGCAATATCGAGGCAATGGAGAAATTGACCGGAATCACAGCTCGGAATTGACACTTTTAGAAGCTCCTTCTGACAAAACACCTATTAGTTTACATAATTCTTAGTTATTAAACTATAAAGAATCATATGAATCCGTGTATACAGAGCGATACGTGGACTTCAATCTCTTCAATTTTACTTGATTGCTTTAATGAATTCTCTGCCACTTTGCATTCTTTTCGAATGGTGTAAATAAGCTGTGTCCAAATAGAAAGCAACTTTTAATGCAACCATTAGGAAGTTAAGTGATGAGTGTAAAGAATGCGCATCGTCAGCGTATCTGCTGATGAATACCTTGTGCGTGCGTGCTGATAACACCAACCACTGCTGCATGTGACGTGTCTCGTCTCATCAAATGGCACACCAATCACTCACCACATCAAGACCATTTAAGTGACAGCTTAAAAACTAAGGAATGGGTTGAAAAGTGGACGAAATTGACAGGGATTGATCGCCAACCACATCGCCGACGCCAAAAAGACAATCAAAGGAAAACGCGGAATAGGTATCCGCCACTATTTCTAGCTTGACACTAAAATTACTAAATCTCTGAAGAAGAAAGTTAAAATTGTACACTAAATTCCGACTATCCAATGCTTTGCAAACAAGAAATGATAGTTACAAGGATTTCACTCACGCTCCCTTTTCAATATCCGTTCATCAGTATGCCAAGCAGGCCAGATATCATCAAGAACAGCTATCATAAATATCGTCACTGAACTTTTTTAATATTCTTCTTTTTTAGCTTTTATTGAAGAAATACGAAAATATCGATGAACAGCAGGCTAAGGGATGAAGGGTTCGGTGTTGATCAATCCGTGCAGGATGAGCCATGCGTTAGTTTTCATTAAGGATAGTTAGAGGTGATTGAATAAATGCCTCAACAGTGCAATGACTTATGGTGGGCTAAGGATGTTTCAAATGAGCGCCGTTGACGTTCCAGATCAATAGCAGCAATTTAATGACCACGGAGGAATGGAAAGCTTGGTGAACCCTGGATGCGATAGCGGACCAACGACTGTGTTTTGAATAGTACTCCAATTGCTACTACACGCGCGGCTAGGAGGATGTTGCTCATGATATCGAAACGAAAAATGAAACAGTATTTGGAAAAGTGCCATAAAAAAGAAAAACAAAGCTAGAATTTTGATTTATCCACACTCTTTAGTTTACAAGAAAAATTTAAAAAAAAACAATTCTTGACCAATACGAATCGACGAAGCAAGAAACACACCGTTTTTCTGTCGCCGGTCGTAATGATTTCACAGCTGATTGAAGGTAGTCTTCGCATTATTGAGGAATTTTTGAAAGCAGAAATATTATACTTAGACGTTTTTAGCAGCCATTTGGTGTGTAAAATATTGGCATGATTCGTTTCAGTAAGGTATGAAGGTTATAACAATGAACAATTGTTAAGTGAATCGAGCGACAATGAAGCTTAGTAAAACGGAAAGCTATTCGAAGCGCAAAAAGCAGGAAAAAAAACGAAACGCGAAAAAGAATGTTTTTCAAGAAAAAGGAAAAGGTAAGCACCATATGTATGGATAACGTATATAAAATTGTACATATACCTATGTACACATGAACATATATATTTGTATATGTGCATATGATACAATGTTGGCAACAGTGTAGCGATGCTTGCTTTTCTCATGGAAAAAAATACCACGAGCTACTGTGAACAGCTTCTCATGTTCTCACAGGCACCTCATTACACGGCTTTGGTTGAAGTAAACTGTACGATCCATTTCGCATTAACGTACACCTATGTACAAATCCGTAACGTAGCAATTAGGAGAGACAATATCGGTCAATGTTACAAGATGAAGACATGGTCGCTTTGGCGTTGAACATCCAAG